>JAQFYZ010000319.1:0-49008 GCA_034695085.1 Cylindroiulus punctatus
TTCACCAGCCAGCTTCCAGTAGCGCATTCGAAGAATGTAAGCCGCATGTTTGGGGTTCCGGCTACGCGTGAAGATGCCCTTTAAGCAGCCTGTCGGGTGAAAATATTCTGTAAAAAGTGTTTGGTCAGTTCTCGTTACTGTCCTCTGTACTATGTCGTGCTTAGACTTACTAACAACTACAGCTGATTTATAGTTTTCTTACTCGTTTTCTTTCCTTTCGACAGGTTACCGTAGTTTACATTATTGGCGATGTGCAATACTTTAAATTCTGTTGAAACCAAAGTATATCTTATTAAAAACGATAACTATAAAATTGCTAGAAACTCTAAATAGGTTTAGTGCCCTCTTCATGCTAACAATAAACCAACGAGACAATATTGGCATGCATAACTCAATTTATATGGTAAAATTCCCCGGTATATGCACAATTTTTTGACGTGTTCTGCAGTTATTATGTTACATATTAGCACCGAATATATCGCATTCATTTACTGAATCTGCCATACATTGCGAGTATGCGTCGATGATCGAGGCTAATGCCCAGTAACGTTTTCGGAGGGTGTGAGCCGCTGCTTTGGGCTGACGTTCTCTTGTGAAAATACCCTTCTTGTTGCCTACAACCCTGTTTGTACCTAAAAACGGCATCGATTAGCCCAGAAAGTCCCTTATTCATCACTCACTAAGGTAACCAATTGGACACGGGACAGTAAAACACAAAATCATTCACAGAAAATAACGGGTTGTTAATTATAATGAAGTTATGGAAGTCACCTTGAGGTGTCATGAAGTCTGCAAAATTCCAGATCATTTCTCCTACGAAAAAGCCCTGATTGCGAAGAGAATCGAAGGCTTTGAAATTCTGCAACATCAGTGCTACTTGATAGTCTTCGGTGAAAACGTACGGAGGGCTCTAGTATGAAAAAAAAAAGCTTTAGTTCGTTCAACAAATGAAGGGATAAATAGTGAGTCGGCATAAGGAATGGTAAGAAATTATCAGTTGGTTTTTGCCTTATACATTTCAGAAATATCTCGGGTTACACTTATGTGATAAACAACATACGGTATGTAATCCAGCTACACTGTCAGCTCCATATTCAGAGGTAAGTATTGGTTTGTTGAATTTGTTGTGCCAGGCGGCATATTCTGTTTCCATTTGAATTTGGATGACCTGTAGATAGCCAGTGTCCGAATACCAAGCATAATAACGATTTACGCACAAGACGTCGATATATTGTGCCTACAAATTATTATTATTGTTAAGAAGTTATTCAGGCCATTAAAATTAGATTACATCGTAGATGACTATGGAATTGCGCAAAAAACACATACAGCATGGTCACTGGTGAGACTTGCACTGATGACAACAGTGATGGGACGTGTCGTATCCAAAGTCCGTGTATATTGGGTAATGTTACTGTGTTATGATAAAATAATAAAATATTCACGGTTAGTCCACTATGTGATCTAGTGTTATAGGAAAATTCAAATTTTATGGCATCACATTTTGCCAAACCCTCCCTTCCCTCATCATGTCAACATTAGGTATCATTTTGAGTTACACTTGAACACACATGATTGATTACATGATCATGTGAGCCCGATAGGTGAATTTTTTTGCCAAACTGGATAACTGCTTACCCAAAATATCCGTCCGCCTTGACATTTCCCGAATCTGGTTCGTTGCCAATGGACCACATGACAACTGAAGGACGATTTTTGTCTCTCCTGATTAACTCCGCCATGGCTTGCTTGTGATTTTTTAAAAGCGTTTGACCAAATTCCCTGGAATGGTACTCGAATTGTCACTTGCAATCCACCAGTGTTATCCAAAATGGAATTTGCTAATTTCAACAACTTTTGCCAATTTATAACTGACTTACTTAAGGGTGCAAGCGGAGCTTTCGTCAATAACCACAATTCCCTCGGCATCAGCTCGATCCATGATTTCTTCGGCATAGGGATAATGAGACGTGCGGAAAGAATTCGCACCCACCCATTTGATTAAATTGAAATCTTTGATGATGAGTGGATTATCGACGCCCTTGCCACGTATCTACAGATGTGCCATCAAATAAGATAAATAAAGTTTAAAGCTGGCTGAAGATCCATGTTACCCAGATTTGGGAAAACTGAGCACAAAATGCCTGAGTTAAATTTTGTAATTTAAAATTATAACAATGCTAATATTTTTAACGAACATCAGAATCCTCATGTTTCCCAAATCCTCTAAAATAAAATGGTTTCCCGTTAATGAGGAAAGTTGTGTCTGTCCAGGAAACTGTACGGATTCCAACAGGTTGGTAATAAACATCGTCGCCCACAGAAGAGGTCAATCGAAACTAAAAAAAATGAAACTAAGTTAACTTCGATATGTTCAAAGTTGTCTGAAACAAAATAAGGAAATAAAATTGCATTTTATTTTCAATTTTTAGCTGCAATGTTGTAACTCAAAATTAAAAAAATCAACGAGTGGATTATGCAGAACTTATTTTAGTGGCTTACCTTAATAGTGTATTGGTAACCCGGATTTGGATCCATGAGATAAGGCCACCACAAATTTGCATTAGGAACGATTAGGTCGCCTGTTGTGCCTGTCACTTGGGTCACAATTTCACGATTCTTGTCATAGAGCTCAGCGTACAGTGTAAGTGTATCTTCTGGATCAGCAGAAATCACATCGACCACATAATGGATCACGCCTGAAAGGATGTGAAATTCATTTCGAAATCAATTCCGAAATCATGCTTGTCGGAATTTAGCAATTTTTAAACAAATGTATTGATGATGCGTAACTGATGCGCGTCCAAGGGGCAAGCCTCTTCAGCCATCTTTGATAACCAAATAACACGGCCAAGTTAGAACTGAGCAGTGGTGATGGCAGTATGAAAACATATCTTGGAATCTTTTCAGAAATTTAAGTATGGGATTAAATACCGGTTGTTCCGTCGGATTGGATGTCAGTGACGATGGTGATGTCATCCACATAGGTGACTGGAGTGGTGTATAAATAGACAGGGCGATGGATTCCAGCATAGTTCATAAAATCGAAATTATACGTTACTTCACGGAAACCAGGGGGGTACCTGAAGCAAACCATTTGGTCGATTAGTGAGAAACAATTTACAGAAAATCACAGTTATATGTTCAATAACTGACCTTGTAGTGTCGTTGAAATAAGTGATGTATCCCTGTGGAACTGTATCCGACGTCAGCGTGTTATTCAGTGCCACAGTCACTCTGTTGAGTGTGCCATATTTCAGACTGCTTGTCACTTCAGCTTGAAAAGGCAAATGTCCAATGCTGTGATTAACCACGCTGATGCCATTCAGCCACTAATCAATGGGCGGAGGAAAATTTAAATATAAAATCCTCAAATAAACAACAATCAAATTACCAATTTTTTTTTAAAATACATAACTTGTCCAAGGGAACGTTCAAATATTATGTCATTACATTTTTGTGATTTTTAGATCCCCTCTACCATACTCATGAGGATCTAATCATTAATCAAAAAATGGCGACTTGAGAAATTTTTTCAACACAATGTGAGCATAATTAAAAATGTATTAAAAAAATGCTGAAGGTGAATTTTTTCGCAATACTTGATGCCAAACGAAGGATTTTAATTCAATGTTTTATAAACCTTTTATCCTCATTTTTGGCTTCATGTGTCATCATTTCCATAATCCGACCCCTAACCTAATGACATAATCCTTGAACATCCACATATCTCAAGCATGCAACTCATTATTCGTTTTCTGTAATTTTTCAAGGTAATTTCTTTAAAAAAAAAACAGACAATGACGTTGCTATTATTTTACCACGTTGGCTGTATAGTGAGCACTTCCAAAGTGTAGAACAGTCCTTTGATTGGTATTATTCTGATAGCGAGCAGGCACAAAGAACTCCGTGTCATACCAAGCCCAGCCTAAGTAATCTCGTATCTCAGGATCGATGGTAATGTCGTTGAAACTGGATGGCACTGGCATCGGCATAACAGTTCCAGTCTAGTTCGGAAAAATAAAGACAAACAATTACAATTAACAAGTTTACTTTTGCAATTTCAACTTTTCAGAACTCAACTACGCATGTGCTCCTACTTTCTCCAGGGGCTGCATATACCACTGTTCTCTAAATCCCACATCTTGATCATAAATGGGACTCAGTCTGAAGTTCCAAACGCCATCCAGAGATTTTCTCTCTCTGGAAGGTGATTCTCGTGGATAGAGCAATCCACCATCCAATACGGGATCATCGTCACCTTGAGCCAGAGTGGATGCAACGGCCAGACACAAGATAAACCAAATGCATGTTTGCATGTTTTTCTGGAATAGATCACAAGACTTTTGCAGCGAAATTATGTTTTTTCCACAATTTCCAATGTGAAAAAATAAATTTTCGTAATGCAGAAGTCCTGAAGTATACGCAAAAAGTTGTGATGTTATAATATGTTCGCATATTCAATTTAAAATTTTAGAAAATATATATTTTGTTATTCAATTAATAGTTCTACTGAGTTTACTTTTGTTTTAGAGCTGTGATTCCCTATCTACAAGTTATACACAATAATGCTATTGACGATAACTTTTTGATCCAATTCCTGTGCAATCATTGGGAGATCTGTGATAATCGAGTTGTAATGACCATAAGATTGAGTGTTAGTTTTAAAAAGGTACTGCAAATCAATCATTGATAACAGTAAGGCCTACGTCAGAGACGATACAAAAAAATAAAAGTCAAGAGGTTAGAAGAATTTCAATACAAAATGACCTATTAGGCTACTCCCTCTCTTTTCGAAACCAAATAGGTTTATTAAATATGGAGAAAAATAAACTACTTTGTGTGGTAAAATTCTTAGCGATTCTTATCGGCTAACATTTGTATGACGACGATGACGTTTCATGGGACAACGGATTTGTATGCATTTAATAAACTCTCCTCGCAACATCTATATCAAAAACCATGAGTTTGGTGTATTCCAAAATAAATAAATATATAAACGATATTTACCAGAATTTAAGAAGAAACAGGATCCTCTATCAGTGTCGTTGTTCAAACGTTTTGCGCATCAAT
Organism: Cylindroiulus punctatus; assembly: GCA_034695085.1. Classification (NCBI taxonomy): domain Eukaryota; kingdom Metazoa; phylum Arthropoda; class Diplopoda; order Julida; family Julidae; genus Cylindroiulus; species Cylindroiulus punctatus. Next base: position 5,074 of record JAQFYZ010000319.1, read on the forward strand.
GGTACCAAGTGGAAAAAGATATTCAGCTAAGTGAGGCTTATCTATAAATTTCAAACTCGCAAACTCACTTATAGCTTTCATTGGTTACAACCCTCCACCTATCAGATTGAACAAACAAGAAACGAGGTCAGTTCAATTTAAGGTCAAATACACAGCGATAACAACTTTACAAAAATTAGCACGTAAAACTCTCCGAGCATATTGTTATATTGACCGTTAGTGTTTTTTTATTTGCCATTACAGATATTGATTTCAATATAAATTCTGCTGATACACAATTCAGTTCATTCTGCATTTTTGGCAGGTATTGTTGGATACAGATCTCGCTCTTATTGTCAGAAAAGTAAACATCCTTATTCCTAATCTAGTTCAAGTTCCATCAATGCATTCTTTGAACTAATTACTTATTTCGAGAGCTTTTCGAAAGAAAACATACAGGTAATGACAATGCATTCACGGCGCGGCATTGCAATTGAAATATCCCGCAAAGGCAAAATAAAATAACAGCTTTTTATTTAAAAGCAATATAAATACATATATTGCTATATATACACTATATGTGCGCACACACACATATATATACATGCATACATTAAATTGCTTTATATTTAAATCGTTTCGATTTATGCACCTAGAAGGCACTGTTTGGTGGGTGCTTTGCCATCTCAAAAATCACATTAAAAAATCGGAGAATACCTTTTTTTACATCAGCTAGCTTTTCTTGTAAATGTAATGATCCTACATCATCAACTTACTCTTCCATTTCACTTTCATCTTGCTCGCTGAAGCCCAATTTCCTTTTCCCATTACCAGTATTTGCTGATGAATTCTGAATCAGCCATTAGAAAATTTGAAACAGCGCCATTGTCTGCTAACTTATTAGATTAGTAAGATCAAATAATTCAATCCAATTTTCAAAACATAAGAAAAACACAATGTGCAGTAACTCATAAACTTGAAGCCGAAAGAACTAAAAGTACCTGAATTCCAATCGAACAAGATCACGACAAGCGAAGAAGAGGTTGCTAGGCAACCGATTGCTGCGCCCTCAAACGGAAATACTATATTGTGAACATAAAAAAAAATCTTCACACTTTATATTTATAACTCGCATTCATTAAAGTAACTTTGATAAATTAATAAATGAAAATTTCGGTAAACGAACACGTGCTACTCTGCAAAACTACATGTAGATTTAAGAAGAATGGCAAATTTTCAGTTACCTGTGCCTTAGAATGCGACGAGTAAAAACAAAAGAAAACTGAAGAAAATATTCCAGTTAAAAATTAAACTTGATAGTGATAGAATTATTACAAGTTTTTTTCAAATAAAAAACATTCGCTCGACGTCATGGTCGCCACAGCCAATAGGGAAAGAGCATCTCTACTTCAGTGCACAGCATCCCTTTCGCCAGAAAGCAGAAAAATAGTTAATTCCAGGATGGCGTCGCCCAGTGAACCCATAGCTGACGGAGCGTCAGATTTGGATGCACAAATTGAAGACATCGATGAACAGATCAAGCGTCTGTACGACGAATGCGTCAAAGCTGGCTGCACTCAAATAGAAATCTTCCACTTGGCCTCGCCGGTCTTGGATTTGGTGCTGGAAAAGAAAGTGAAAAAATGCCCGAGGAAATCCCTCGTTATTTACGCCATGTTTCTCGTTTTGGCCGTCGGAGTCTGCAAGATGGATTGGACACCAGTCGTGCTCTCCTCATTCGGTCGCCTGGCCTTAATACGGGCAAGTAAATACCTTTTATTTGCATTTGACGAACAAGAAGACACCCGTTGAATGCTCGTGCTTCTAAATCTTAAATAGCAATGACAGCCCGCACCAAACTCCGTCAAATATGTTCTAACATCTTCCTGAATCCTCTATGTAGATTAACACTAATTGTCCATTTATATTTGAAGGGGTAAAAGCTATAGTGGTGCGAGTCATCGTGTGCATCGCGAAACAAGCGTTTACTTGCAGCTATTGCGATGTAGCATTCAAACATTTGCTGCCTTCTGTCTAAATATTTTCTTACAAAAGTTTGGCATCTGTAGAACATATTTTTGCACTAACTCCAGAAAATGCGTGACTTACACCACTATCAACATCACCCTCTCATTCATCTCACTTAAAAAATAAAATAATTGTCTAGCGACAGCAGTTTGCTCCTTAAAGGTGGGCAATCACTGCTAGCATGTCTGCTAGGGCAGCCCACTTGCAGGGGCATGTTGGATTATACAGTACATTCGGTTAAATTTCAACCGTGAAGTCAGAGAATGCACGCTAAGGGCTCCAGGGAGTATAAAACGCTTATTTGCAAATACTCAATAAAGAAATCGTGCCGTGAGGCCAATATTGGCAAAAACTGCAACAAGACAATCGTCAAAATATTATGTCCTATTCTAACAAGGCGAATAAATTTAAAACCGCCTTTCATAGACACCTAGCCATTTTCAAAAGAAAAATGTGGTACATAGGCGAGATTTCTTGCAAAACTGGGCCACAATTCAATTGATGGAGTTTAACCCAACCCAATCCTTATAAGCTTCTGCTTTATGGCCTTCTAAAGGCAATGGTAGCTCCTGGAAAGTGGAGATAAGGGTTCTCCGCAGTTTCGCATAATCAAAGCGTCATTACTCCGCAGTCCTGGTAATCTAGCATTCTCAGTGATATTGTAATAAATGGCCCTTAATGCCGTTTGTAACGTTATCTTATCAGAACACTGCTGGTGGTAATTTGCACGGTGTAACACGCAACTAACACGGGTCTATTTCTGGAGTGAGCAAATAACTACTGTTCGTAATTCAATCATCTTTCATTGAATTTTTTTAAATATATAAATGACTCGCTGAATTTCAGCTTTTGCCCTACTGGGACTGGACCCAACTTTACTACCAGGACTGCTTCGTGCGCAACCCCCATTACGTGCATCGACACTTGATCGAAGACGACTGTCAAGTAATGCATGCATGAGCGACCATGATCAATTTTGGTTGGCAGTTAGCCTATTTTGCAAATCTGTACTGTTTTTAAAGGTCTGCGAGGCCCTTGACAGCATACCCCGCGTGAGAAATATCAGCCACGTTGATATGGCCGAGGACTTCCTGAAGAGCGACATGCCGGTCATTGTTACGGACGGACTGCTTAACTGGGATGTGACCAGCGGGCCTCTTGCGGCTCGAAATTTGTCCAAAGTAAGCCCCGGGTAGCATTATTTAATTTGTAAGGGATTTTTTTTGTACACACTCCTCACAAGTGTTCATACGACCATATCCATAATAGCCATCAGACCTACATATTTGGGCAATGCTAAAAAGTAATTAAGAAAAGTCATCTTGCAAGAGGGTCTTACTTGAGGCACATTAACTGTGATGTGGGCGAATGTTTTGACTGTTGTGCGTTGCATTTCAGATTCTCCTCGATGCCGATCCTAATGGAGACATATTCCCATGTACTTTCTCCTCCAATCTGCGCCTGCGGGGGGATAACTATTTTCGCACGCTGCTCCTCAAACTGCAACTGGATGAAATGGAAAACAAGAGGTGGTACGTGCACTGGTAAGTGATAGGGTGTGTGGGAGAGTGGTAAGTGGCAGGGTTCGGTCTGGAATTGGGATATCGGGTAAAGAAATACAGGAACACGACCGTTGTCTTGCAGGGAAAACTGCGAGAAACGGGCCTCGAAAGCCCTTCGGCTGAGCTACCCTAGGCCCTACTTCGTGCCGCCCATGGTGGACACCACGGAACCCAACTGGGTGTTTCTGTCTTCACACTACAGAGGACGGATCCGCAAAGAGGTCCCACTGCTGTCCGACATGATGTGGCTCGCTCAGCTCAAGGGCTCCACCAGCATCTGGCTGACGCCGAGGCAAACGTGCAACGCAACTTGCTTGGAACTCAACGATGTCTTGAGAACGGGTGAAATACGTAAGTTTTCAAGAGAAAGTTCACCATTTGGGTGACAGAAATTTGGATATACTGATACATGGACCTTCTGGGACGTTCGAGTATTATGTTAACATGAAAAATGATGATGTACGATGACTGCCGTGAGGAGTTGGCCAATCAGGTCCATTATCTGTTATCCATTTTTATTACTGACGATAATCCGAATTTTTCGATAAGTTATTGTTAAATATTGAAATATGAACAATGTCCATATCAAGTCCGCTCTCCAGTGACAATTTTAGCCATAAAAATGTTTTTCGAAGCTATTTTTAATTGAAGATTTTTTAAGAATTGTTTTTGGATATAGAAGCCAAAATTATTTGTCTTTTGAAGAAATCTAATTCGTTATAAGAAAATGTACAATGTAGAATGTCGATATACACAAACAACGAACAAGGTCGTCCAATGGAATTAATGAATATTTTGTTTGTTTGCAGTGGTTTTCACCGATCGAATGTGGATATTTCAATACCTGCCCGGCGAGGATGGTAGCAACGTGGCTATTGGGGCAGGTGGTTCATTCGAAATATAACGCAGAAAATATCGAAATAAATTTCTGTTCAGTTACATTTTATATTGTCAAGCCAGCGGGGATTGCCGCTTTGAAAAATCGATACTATGGATTTACTTTTTCAATATTCATGCAACTAGTGATGTCAGATAAAACTGTCAATTTCAGCAAAAAATAAATCATGTACACGAATAGGTTTGCTGTCGTTAATTTAGTTTGAATGCAAAAATTATACACAGTATCAGAATAAGATAAAAACTGGGGTCGAGCAGAAAAATGACAACTACAGTGCATTTAAAAGGGATATGCCCAAGAAGTGCTTTGCAAGAAACAGCAAAATCGAACCAACTTTTACGAAGGCATCAAGAAAAAGATGGGCAGGAATCAGCACCAGTTTGATAAACTAAGAATATAAATATTGTGCTTGCCAATTCAAACTTCGTCCCTGACTGTCGATCTGAACGCCGGTCTTTCCGTGCCAGACGGACGAGAACCCAGCAGTGGCGAATCCTCCTCGTTGTTTGCATCTCCATCCTCATCGTCTTCCTCTTCGTCTCTGCTGTTTGGCTCAACCAATGCCTTCACGAATTCTGGAAAAATAAAATTAAACTGGAGTTTCCTCTTAAATAAAAATAATCTCAGAAATTCAAAAACGAATGGTCGTAATTGTTATATACACAATTCTTTATACTATACACACATACGATGCTTTAATAAACAACGATCACATGTTAATATTATGTCATCAATTTAATAGAGGGGGCTAGCCAAGTGATGTCATGATGTCATCATTTCTGTCTCGTAAAACATTGGGTGAAAGTGATGACGAAGGATGGTGGATGGAGGTATGGAAACCCCAGAAAATGTGTTGACATAATATGAGAACATCCCCAAAGGTTGTTTGTTTACAAAGACTCACTCACCGTCAAAATCGATCCGACCATCTCCATTCAGGTCCACTTCTCGAATCATGTCCTCGACTAAAACGAATAACCGTCGGAGAAATGTCAACGCAAATCAGATGTTCATAATAATCTCATGGCATAGTCAATCTACTAACTTTCTTCTTCTTGCAGGTCTTCCCCGAGGCAATGAAGCACGGCTCTGAGATCAGAAGCGCTGATGTAACCTCGGCCGTGTTTGTCAAAAATCTGTGAAACAGAAGAGTAAAAGCTCTGAAAATGTGACAATAGGGCGCATTAGGTTGACATTAGGTACACTTAATACCTTGAAAGCCTCTCTCAGCTCTCTTTCTTCATCCTCAGCAGAGGTCGTCGTGAATTGGTCCATGTTGGAAACAATCTCGACAAACTCATCGAATGAGAAAGTACCATCACCTGAAAAAAAACCTTGCCAACTTTCCAACCATTTCGTTATCCTGTTATCAGATATTGGATAGTCTACTACCGTCGATGTCAATTTCTTCCAACATCTGCTGCAATTCGTCTTGCGACGCAAACTGTCCCAAGCTCCTCATGACCCGACCAAGTTCTTCTTTGGTGATGGAACCATCGCCGTCCTTGTCGAAAAGACGAAAAGCTTCGCGAAATTCTAAAATTGCATTTCAAAATGTCTTATAGCTGCACGAAATTGTAAACGAAACCATTGACGAGCATTATAGTTACCTGTTAATTGTGATTTAGTGAATTTCCTGGTGGCATCCTGAAATTAGTCAAGTAATTAAGCTGAGGATGCTTCAAATAAGCACAATATTTCAACCCTACATGTCTGCATACAAAAATGACACTTGTGTAAGCATCTGCAATTTATCAATTTACTTAACAATGTAAAAACATAATGAATTTAGCTACCCATCCGACAGGCAATCACTGTTAACTTCTGGGCCAGTAGGAGAAGAGCATCTTGAGGGAGGATTACTAATTTTATCTGTTTATATTATTTTTTTAAAATTTCGTTAAAATGGTCATCCTATTTAGACATGTTAGAAAAAAAACACATTAATGAAATTCATTAATGTGTTTTTGGGTTTGATAACAAATTGTCTCAAAGGGAGTAACAAAGGGGGAAGGGCATAAATTTGTGATGACATAAATTTGACGTCCTCCAGTGTAAGGCAGCTTTCTAAATTTCTGTCGCTGCGAATTTTGGTTCATCGCATCCCTTATTGGTAATCAATGAAACAGTTCACACAAAATTTTCAGCCAACAGAGGACAATTAACCACTGCATTTCTATATAGCACTCACGTTATCTGGTACTCAGTCGAGCTGGTCACGCCAAGGTCATTAATTATTTAAAAATGTTTATCTAAATGCTACGTTATTAGTTTTCTCTTGCCAAATAAATAAATAAATAAAACTACGTCATAAAAACGATCAATATCCAACTGACAATTTCGCTATCCATTTTTCTCCCAAAGCATACCCTCTGTTGGAAAAAAACCTGATGAATAATGTTTAATTTCAGTATTTTGGTGCATGTGCAAATCATGCTCTTAGTCCATGTGACAGCTGCTCTTTCATTCAAAGAAAGTAGTAACCGGTTTTTCCAACACTGTAAGATATGTTTTGACTAGCAGTGGAGTTATGCATTTGTTATAAAATAACATCGCAATTCAACCAATAACGTTTTTTGAAAAGGGCGCTCATACAAAAAAGAAATAAACGAATCTATAACTAAATTCACCGAAAAAGGTTTTCTATTAACACACGACATTTCAAAAACGAAAGTTGAATTTAATTTTTTGTGCCTCCAAACAATTTTCTTTACGAACGAACATATTGATAACGAAAATTCACCCCCACTAGACACCCTGCCATTCCTTATTTACCTGAACATTTAAAGAATTCCTCGACATCCTTACGTTCCGGCCAAAAAGCCTCTCAGAATGTTTTCCCCACGCATCCCGTATTTCCACAACACAAACCAAAAAATCAATACACAACATGCTATCTTAATAATTAATCTGGCGTTTTCAACATCAATAACCGTCTCATTTCATTCTTTCATCGTTCCGATAATGACTGCGACCTGGCTCTAACATTAGATCTAGAATTATTTTTCAGAATTGCCAAGTTTTTTTGGACTATTGATCTTCAAAGCCTGACAGAATACCTTGCGAATGACCAAGAAACAGAATAATGCTGCTACCGACAGGTGTTTTTATAGCATCCGAATGCCGGCACAAACACCAGTTTGAGCAGCTGGAAACGCGGTACGTCTAAGAGAATGTTAATTAAATTTACATACCATTCCGATAATTGAATCCGACGAAATAGATTGGAAACTTGCTGAAGCGTGGAGCTAGTCGATCAATACAAAGTCAATTGAAGCTAACTGACGAGTTACTCGATCCAGGGAAACCTTGGCGGATGAGCTTCAGAGTGGATGGTTTGGTCGATTCTGCTGCTTTGTTCAACCGAAGACTAGCCTGGAGAGAACAGACAGGTCCAACAATTTAAGGTGGCGTTAGGAAAATGATCGGGTCGCGAAAAATACAAAACAATTAAACGGTTGCCGTAGTAACCCACGAGATGACAGGACAGAAAAGGGAGCTGAGAAGAATCAATATATTTGCCAACTGGATTAGGCGACATCCCCCGTGGCGAGGGAACTTGCACCACCTTGCATCTCCTCGCTTAAGTCTTGCCTAGGATTTTCCACCGCATCACCGCTGATTCAGTGGCTCCGGGCATTCCGGATCCAATCTGTAACCCGCACCATGATAGAGATGTCTTCGGTCTGGAAATACAGGAAAAAAAAATCACCAGCCAAGTGCAATTTGTAACAAGTGGGCTAGAGATCACCGGCACGCCACAGATATAATCAGATTTAGTGGCAGCAAAAAAAACACGGTAATAAGGCAATTCGAAATTAAACCATAAATCTGTTTAGCTTCTTCGTGCCATAATCTTCTCGGAATAGAAGCGGCGATATCGAAAAAGGCAAAAAGGTATCAAGAAAAAAATTAATTTCAACCATGAAGCCTATAACCCCTGGTATAAAATTAATAAAATTTTCTCAATTGATGTCAAACTGAAGGATACAGAAAAAGAAAATGCTGAAATACTGAGTGCTAAATATTGGCAAGAAAATAATAAAAAAATAAAATAATACAACAGGGTTTCAAACATAAGTCTACCGTGAGAACGCTACGACAGCTAGTAAATTAGCTTAATTCCTCAAACGACTTAAAGGTTGGAAGTGATTGTCCAATAATATTAATACATTGAAGGTCTCAGCCGTTTTCAAAATAAATCCCTTTTCCCCCGACAATTGTGTGACTTTATGATTTGGAAAAATTCCTGGAAATAAAAAAAACTACTTGCTCGTGACCATAATCTGGATTACTGTTGAAAATTCCTTTCATGACCCACGGTTTCCTGGAAAAGAAAAATGTAAACAGGTAGTTTACATAAAGCAAGATGTATTCGCTTTCATGAAACACTTGAATTATTACCTCGTAACGACAGATCCTAATTTCATAATTGACCAAATTCACGATATCAAACAAGGCAAATTAAGTACCCAAAGAAAGTCAATTTTTACTTTCGTCACAAGATAAAAAATACATTCAAGGTCAATGTCTGTGGTACAAAATAATAATGCAGGAAATTTCACCTTCTCACGTATAAAAAACTTAATAAAAATGAAAATTACCGGGTACAACTTTTAGTTTTCGAGTCAATCAAAACTGAAATTCTCAGATTTCTGCCATAGACTCTGAACACGGTCAGTGTTCATGGCAATCAATAGTTGATATACCCGGGTGAGCATTAAACTCACGCAACCGCAAAATCTCGACTCGCAAATTACGCAGCTCATTTGGTTTTTGCGTGACAACAATTGGCACGTCAACAGCAGCCATTCTCCATGAATGGCTCAACAATCTAGGCAAAATAGAGAGCTTATATCTTATAAAACTATGAAAAAAGATGGTAAGAACACTCAACTGCTTCATGCGTAACTGCAAGTAGCCACTAAGCGAGGACTGTTCCACTGATAATAAAAATACAAAATTGGTCAATGTAAAAATACGATGAAAAATAATGTTGGTATTAGTTGTTGGGATGCTTTGACATAATAATGGTCAATGTGCATTGGCATTACGAGAAATGATGAGAAGGTGGTTCATAGGTACATTTCTCCGGTAACCCCTACAAGTACGTGTGCCAGTCAAATAATTATACAACGAACAAAAATCACCCGAACATGTGCGACTATATGGGAACACGTGCAATATTGTCGCTTATCTACAAAGGTCAGGAATACAATGTTTTCAAACTCCATTTTTTTAACGGTGCTACTGTCTCAACTTTAGGGATAGCGATCCTTCTCTTAGCAATGATGAGATTAAGAAAACAACCATTCGAAATTCCAATTATTGACATACAAACAAATTTGAAACGAGAAGTTTTGAGTCAGAAATTGGCAATAACATTCTTGGGGAGGCACAAGTATTATGTCAACATATTAGGGGTAGACGGTTGACGAAATTATATCAATAAATTCTGCACACATGATGATAAAAAAATTCTCAATAATAATTCCAAAGTTTTTTGGTCGATGATCATATATCATCGCTTGAATTGAAACCTGAAAAATGTAAAAATTAAAAAAAAAACCCGACGACAATATTCTTGATACACAAAACGTGATTTCTACTCATCGGAACAATTGTGGACATCTCCACTCTACATAGGGATCTATATAGTCCCAAATGAAGATCCTTTTGTAAGTACTGAAAACATGCATATAATGTCGCTATGCAGTCATACAGACAAAATATTGAATTGCGCCTTCTGTGATATCAATTTCACTATCGTTATTCGGGAAACTTTGGATAATATCCTTTTGTCCTTTTAGAAGACCAGATTCTAAAATTACCAACAAGAATTGGGAGTTTAATCAATTTCTATCAATTGCTTACGAGGGACTCACATCTAGTTTATCGTTGAGCAGCATAATGCTAGTATCGCTAGAAGCTAAACTGACCAATTTAAAAATAGGTATAAAAAACCTGAAACGTGCGAGCTAAAGAAGGTACGCACCACTTGAGTACAGCGCATAACGCAACATTTGTTGCAACTGGCAAAGCATGCATTGAGATTCAAAAGCAGCTTTTTGATTTCTTTCAGGTAGAGATAACTTTGGATTGCTCATCAAGATGCCTCGGCGTCATCGCCTAGGGTTATATGAAAGCAAAACTGCAGGTACGTTAAAAGGAAACGCGAGGAGAATCTTACAATTCCTCGAGAAAGAGGAATCTCGCTAGGAGGATTTGGCCATACAGTGTGGCAAGATGTTCCTCGAAGCTTTGAGCCGCCCTCGGTCGACTTTCTACAAACTAGATGTATGTATATATGTGTAACAAGCATATATAAATATATGTATGTACATGCAAACATACCGTAAGTATGCAAAATTGCATTTTTGGCGCGAAAGTATCTATGCTGTGTCCAACTCCAAACGTTCATTCACTTCCACGACAACGTCCATCCTGACACCAGAAACTGGCCTCTCTTCTGGGTGCGTCACTTCAATGCCATGCTTAACTAGCAAAGCCCGCAAAACTTCAATTTCCTGCTCCTGAATGGAACAGTAGTCGCGATACTTGTTCAATTCCTGTTCGAGAGCCTCTCGAGCTCGCAACTCCCGGTGGACTTTTCTATCGGCTTGGACTTTCACTGACATGACGATACCTGCAAAATTTGTGGGAGAAATGAAGCCATTTTACTTCTGAACAGAAATTCGCAGTACTTTCTACTACGAAAAACTCCAGGGTAACAGCATATATTTCCACATATACTAAAACCATGTCCTTTACAGAAGTATGTTTATGATAACATTTTCCTGTTACTGATTTTGAAATGTACTACAACTTCCCCGATTTCAAAACAAACACAAACTAAGAACTTATTGCATCGAGACTAGATACAATTGCATTATCTAACAATATAAAATCATTACTCCCTTACTTTTACGACCATTCTCTAAATGCCTACATGTTTGCATTTCAGTAGTGCATATGACTCTTGCACAAATTGTAATTTGGCAAAATTTATGTCATTAAAAATAATTTACCGTTTAGTATCCGGGCCACCCTCCAGAGACGGAGAATGATAAGAAGTCCAGTACCATTCAGAGCGTCATGGTGGTCTAGGAAAGCGATGTCTAAGGCAAGGGATGTCAATATTACCAAGGCGTCAAAGATTTCGAGTTTGCTGCGAAAAAATTCCATGCGAAAGGCATAAATCTTGAAGATGGTTTCCACGATGAAGAGGGACAGAATGCTAATGCTTATGGCATGAATAATCTAGCAAAATAAAGAGATAAAATTCAGGAAAACACCGATACAAAAATAACACCAGCAAAATTAGGGTCGCACTACCTTTGTGGCTCTCGATTCCTCCTCATGAAGTTCCAGAATTTGGATGTCAATGAGCAGTTCCGAAATGACGAGCAGGCAATCGAACATGACCAATGACACCACGGTCAGCTGCAAATTAAGTGCACAGTAGTTACATAATGAAAATGGTCTTGCATTTAATTTTTTTTTCAACTCATAAACTAACATTTAAGGTAATTAGTAAGATGAATTAAAATCGCTGCAGACTCAAGAGATATCAGTTCAAAACAAATTTTGGACTTTAGACATTTGGGGGATATTTGATGGACGAATTTACACAGAATTCGCACGATCTGTGTGGTCATATCAATTACAGATTTTTCTGACTCATTGCGTTAGTCAGGTTCCGGGAACCAAAAATGAAAATGCACAGGAGCCTGTAAATTATACAACAGCGATTTCGATGAGATGAACAATATCACAGTAACCACACTTTCACAATGTTTTATAAAAGAAGCGCCGCTAGATGATCAATTTCTGAAATTGTTTAGATGGGAGCCAATTTTACTGCTATACCTGACAGATTTTCCGGTCATGTTACATTACTTATTACTTACATTATATTATATTGAACTCCGATACATGCATGGACATAAAGCTAGGGTTTAGATTAAGCAAAAAGATAAGATGCCGTAAAACCTTTTATAAGATTCTCCACCTGCAAATTTTTTTTTTAATATTTCAAACTGAGAAACAAGTACAATTACAACAGACTTGCTACGCTAGTCTTGCTTTCTCAAACTGCTTGACAGTACATCGATTCAAGTATATGAAAGCCAATACAGTGAAAATATAGTTACCTGAAATTTGTTGCTTTCCAGAATAGTGCACAAGCGTTCTCTGAAACTCTGAAACTGCTGGATGTTCTGGTCTTCCTCAGTCACTGAGCTGCTCGTGTCATCCTTCATGATGACCCGGTCGAAGTCATCTGCTATGCGGTGATGAGTCTCCATTCTCCACTGAAACAAGAAAAATAAAGACCCATCAACTGCAATCTCGTGAAATCTTTGATTCGCAACGCAAATTTTCGTCCGTTCCTTCCTAGGAACTAGGGCGCATTTTCAGCAGAACGCTCACATCCCAGTCATTCACTCTTCCCTTTTCAAGAGCGCAAAGTGACAGCCGATGGTAAACAAATTTCAAGTGCTGTTGAATGACACGACCATGCTGAATTTACCAAGAAAATTGCGGGCAATTATTATTTGGACATGGAAATCCAGTATATGGAAATTAGCCCCTATCCAACTGTTGCTAATCTAGACATTTATGGATAACGGTACTGGCATACCAACCCGAAGGACAATGACTTGCGGCTTTCAAAATTAATATTATGCTGATTCAATTTAATGCGATGCATCTTGACAGTTCTGGCATCTTTGCCTGGCAACAGTGGCATTATTCGATTCCTGACCTCAACAAAGCCCTGAAAGGACTTATTCAGTGCATGCAAGTTCGCCTACTGCATTAAAATTATCCGGCAATTAAATGGCAGGTTTTAAGGCAGCAATTAGCAGCCCTGTAAGAAGCACGAAATTATCCAGACGCAAATTGAACGCCTATTCACCAAACTTGAGTTGCAATCATGCAGAAGTTTTATTTAACCCCTGTCTGTCACACCGTCGACCCACCATGCCAAAAACGCGTTACACAACCATGTGAAGAACCGTAGTAGGATATAGCAGACAAAATAAATTTAGCGTTTGTATTAATTTGTTAAACTGTGGTTGTGTAACGCGTTTTTTGCATGGGGGAAGTGTTTAAAGCAACCCTTAAATTAACTAAATTAAATAGTTGTGTGATACATTTCTGCGAAGTGATTACATAAAATATGATTATCAAAACTCACCAATGTGACTGGTCATCAATTCCTTTGATATCTGACTGTGATCAAAGGAATTGATGGAATTAACTGTTTAAGGGATTACATGTACACTATATGGAAATTTCGGCGTTAGGCTCAAAGAGCAATTATTGAGTAAAAAAAACCCAATACTTCATCATGATTCATGTAACACTACTGTATGAAAAGTGCAGCCAAACCTCATGTTCAAGGAAGGGAGAAATACCTCATTGAAGCTCTTTTATTTATTGGAGACTATTTAACTATCCCCATGGCCATAGGCCACATGCTGATATGGGGAAGGGGAAAGTAGAAGACAGAAAGATAAAACATTGGAAGGTGCACGGTCATGGCCGAGTTTTGGAGAAAACGCGTCCCAGCATTCGCCTGGAAGCAACTTTGAAAACAGAACTCAAAAACAAAATGTCAAAATAATCGATCCAAATACTTGTACAGCAAAGTGTACGTCAAAGAAAAACACCTAAACCACCATAAAATCATCAATGAGAAAGATTTTGTTTTGTTTTATATTCCAAAAACAATTGACAATTTAAAGAACTCATGAATGTTGTGATGCAACAACTTTTGACTTGATCTATACAAATTTAGTTGAAATTACGTCGCAAAACTATAGAGAAAAATGCAATTACACTACGTACCACGATTAAATTGTATTCAAAATTACCCGTCTACATAGTTCTTTCTCATATTCAAAATGGAAAGACAATTGTAATGCCCTTGTCCCCAAGTAGTAAAGGCTTATTCCTAACACTGATATTTGGCATTCATCTGGGAAAACCTAGGTGACATGTCATCGTACATTTGGCAAGCCCTTCCCAGTTTCCGTTACAGTATGCTTACTTCCTGCTCATAACCGATTTAGTGGCCCCGTTACAATTATTTGCATAGCAATGAGTTATACCTACACAGAGTTTGAACAATTCTGCACACTTAATTGCTCTCTCCACTGACCACTGAGTGACAATAATGGGCACTGCTTTTATAATCCCCATATGGTTAAGTGGTTGGCAATGAACGACCTACGTACCCTACCCATCCCAGGGGTAGGGGCAAAGAGCAGCCAACATGTGTCTGGTGGGAATGTGGAATTCTGATGTCCCAGCTGCCCACTGCCCAGTCAAAACTTCGCTGCCCACCTTTTCAGTCTACAAGCAGCAACCCTCGGGCGTGCCTCGACCAAAGGGGCTCCAGACTAATTAAGGGGTTGGTCAAGGTTGCCAGGAAGAACAATGTACGTATCCTTTGCAACTGATATCTCAGTAAGCAGCCCTGTGTGGCAACAAAGTACGATCATATAAGATGAACCCTGATACGATGATGTACATTACCCTAATTAGGCCATGGTAATATTATTTACCTTCAAGCCCAGACTAGAACACATACAGTAGCCTACAATTTTTTTTTAAATTGTCGATGGATCGAATTTAATGAAATGGAGCATCAGTAGCACGTGCAATTTTGTTCCAGTTTGACATTTCATAGAATAATCGACACTACCAGAATACAACACATGGAAATCACTAGTTAACTTCAACACATTCAAATGAACGTGGTAAACGTGTGCAGTCTGTTTGGGGCAAGGTACCACCACACATCTTGCATTCGCCATATCAACGCGAGCAAATTTTTGACAGAAGTAGCTCGATGGCTTCTCAAACAACGCCCAAACCATGGCATTTCACTGACAGAATCTTTGAAAATGCTAACCTGTTTGCATTTATGCGTGGTTGTTCCACAGAGACGCATAGTAGAAATCTGGACGTTGAAGAAGAATCAAAGTAGAGATCTCCTCCAGCACTGGCACCACAGGAGTAAAATTAAAAACCTCAGAAAATCAAAAATAGAACACTGAGGACGGCTCGAGATGTCGTTCCAAATTCTTTTGTCCGCGCGTGCTTGAAGCCAATGTTGTTCCGAGAAATCAGCTGCTGTTGCTCACCGACAGCAAATCACAACACGCAATGACAAGCAGCTTGAACCTTCATTGACCCCGATCGTTCAGGGAAATAAAAACGCCCAAACGAAGCTGAAAAACGGCCAGGCTGAGGGGGGATGGAGGCGATCGCCTCCGCACGGCGCAACCAACGAACATAGATTCAATCGAATTTCCATAAACCCGATGGCTTTTGGCCAACACAACATTTGCCAAGGTTAAATTTTAAGTTGGCGGACGAAAACGCAGGCAAACGGTTTGCCACCTTATTTCCTAATTCTCTCGATTCGCAGCAGCCTCCCCCACTCTTGTCAAAAAATTCCACATTGAACTGTTCCGAAAACGACAATGCAGGTGGCCTTGGAGTCTGTCCGAAATCGAAGAGCGTACTTGCGAGGAAGCGCATAAACTACGTCATCAATGTGAAAGACATTTTTTAGCCCGCGATACTCAATTTTCTTGTCTACAAATTTTCTTTTGCACAGCCTCGGTAAATACGAGGAGTGCAGTGATACAAAGACCAATCGTAAGCATGGCCGCCGAGAGTGGTCCGACAACCAAGAAAAAAAGTTTCAAGGAGCCTAGGCCTGTCTGTGTTGCCAGAAATGCGGTCGACATGCAGAGAATGAAACTACAGAAGCTAATGGATCACCCAGTCAGTATTCCTGTCAAATAAGCCAAAATACGAGGTAGAGCACCTATAAGAGTCGACTACCATTCTGCAATGTTGTTTCAGGAAAAGCCGGTTGTGATACCAGAACCACCAAAGGAGAAAATCCTGGCGTCACCCCCTGAATTCAACAGAAACGTCATGGGTAATAATAAACTCAACCAGTTGTAGGCAGGGGGGTTGTTAATCAACCAATAATGATAAATGCCGACATGGGGAAGGGGTATGAAAATCACTAATATGTGATGACAACTGCATATTTTGGTAATATTTTACAGGCTCAAGTGCTGGAGCTGGCAGTGGCGAGTTCCATGTGTACAGGCACATAAGGCGGCGTGAGTACGCTAGGCAAAAGTACATCGCCGAGAAGGCTGACAAGGCAAGTATCTTGTGAAGCAGTCTAGAGTGACAAAAGCACTTCACCAAACTTAATTAAAGATATTTTCGTTCAGGAGAAGAAAAACGAGGAATTTCATGCAAAGCTCGAAGAAAATCGCAAGCTGGCCGAACAGAAGACTGCCAAGAAGCGCTGCAAAAGGCAGGTTACCTGGCTTTGAAAATTTTCACTTTTAACATACTTTCTTTAACAATTTTCAATGTTTCATGTAGGATGAAGCGAAAGGCCAGCATTAAGTTGATGAGGTTGAAAGCGAAGAAAACTGGAGGTAGGCATTTTTTCAATTCGGCCCTGATATCACAATTCTGCAGGCTAAGTTTTCGTTCAATTTAGCACCCAAAGAAGATTCAAAGCCAGTTGACACTGAGGATTCAGAGGAAAATGAAGACGAAGACCAAGATCAAGGAGATGCAGAGGATGACAAGAAAACGGCGTAAACTTAATTACTTCACAATACATTTGTCAGATTGCTGCGTTTTGTATAGAGGCATACCCAATTTACATCACATGTCATCTGCCAGAAAGTACACCTGATGTAATACCTGGGTATGCCTGAACAGTCAACTTTTTCAACCATTCAAGAGGGTTGAATTGTAAATTTCTTTTTTTATATATGCAAATGCATAGTGAATAAATGTTAATTACAACGAAATCAATTGTCTTTGTGTTATGATATTGTCGATTTTTGGAGTAAACGCCCATAAAATCAGTAGTGTTTATATGCCTGAGAAGTTACTCAGTACATACCTGATCAGGATCATTTTCCAGCACATGCAGTATTTGGACGAACAACTCCACTATTGTCGGACTGTCTTCAGATTTAGACTTTAGTTCAATGAGCTTCTGTCTGGCTGACTCGACCTTTGTAATCAGGCCAGTAGTGTCCTTAGAGGTCTGAGCACGGTAAATGCTGCGCTTTAGGTAAATGTTCAAAATTGCGATATCAGGTGCAACCTCTATCACAACTGGTAATAGATCTTCCTCCTCCAGCAAAGATATCAAATGACAGAGTGTGGATGATATCTGAAAAAACACCTGGTGTAATTATAACCTAAATCAGACAGTTAACATGTCAGGATATCTGTATAAAAGTAACCTCATCGACGAGATGATCATGGTGTTGATATTCAACAAAATCCATGGAAGACTGGATATTCTGAAGGCCAGCAACTAAGTGCTTCCAGAGCGATAGAAAGGCTGCAGGAGGGCCGTACATGTCCCGTTTCTTCGGGATGCCCAAAGCAGCAGCTGCATTAATTCTCACTTTGAAGTTCTTGCAGTCCTTTGTCAAACGAGCAAGCACATTAATAATGTCAGTCTGCAAGTTAAAAGTTAAGTTAACAGGTATTATTTGAAAAAAAATTCTCAAAAAAATCGCATCTGTGTATAAATTCTTACCTGAATCTCTGTAAATGATGCATACAAAACATCGTTATGTAACACATTACCCAATGCATAACACGCATTCCATCTAACCTAAAATTGAAAGCGAATTAGCTAGTGATGAGACAAGCAATGCACGGATGAGGCGAGGACAAAAAAGTAAATGGAGACTTGCCTTCATGTTTCCACCGGTCGAGGCACATTTCACCAGAGAGTTAATTGAATCACGAATGGAGCCTTTAAATGTGTCATCTTCTGTTTCAGGGAAGGACGGGGGAGGGGTGTGTGCCTTAAGATTAAAACCCCATAACCGTCTTGAAACAAATGAAGTGAACGAAAACTTACTGACCACAATGCCTGAAATTGAGAAACCGCAACAGGTTGCCAAGAGCACGAACTCCGTTCGAGCGAATCCGGTCGTTATCGCGTGCTGCTTTTAGAGCCACGTCGAACAGCTTCAACAGTAATGAATCAGGTAGTTCGTCGATAAACTCTTCTTCCGCCGCTTCCTTGTTTAACAGCAAAGCGTCGGTAACATTGCCCAGTGTCCAGGCAGATTTCAGTCGCACCTCCAGGTTTGTGTCTTCCAACGCCGAAACCACACATTCGGATACATCAGTCACAAATGACACATCCTGATAAATACAAATAACAATTACATGTATTACCAATTACTATAACTTTCCAAAATCCTATTAGAAAATACGTAAAATACGCGTAACTACATTTTGCTAACCAATTGTAGCAAAGCAACATTGGCTTTTTCCATTTTAATAAAAATACACTTGCCTCTCTCAGAGTCGGAAAAAGAACAAACACCCCTAGGGCCCGAGTTGCCGTCGCTTTCACGTTTTTTCCAGGATCAGCGCTCAAACCGAGAAGAACAGTTTCACAGAGGACCTGCTGATGGTGCTGTAATAAAACGCCATCGATTCAAAATGACATTCAGGTCCAAATGTTTAGCAGACTTGCATCAAGGATTCAATGCTAACTGGAAGCGAATCAAATATCCTTGCTGATATCGTGGAAAGGCAGTCGCATCCCTCAACCTGGAGATTTGGATGATTAGAGCTTTGCAAAATGCTCGGTAGCGAAGTCGAAAGCATGCTTTCCCACAGGTTAACAATCTAAATAGAGAATGGAAGAAAATGAAGCTTACTATAATCGTCTCAAATAGAGAATATACAAGGCAGTTCTAATGGACCAATAGGATGGAAAAGCCAGTTTCGAATCAATCTTGCCATGCCACTTCCCTGCTTATGTCAACAATTCGCCACTCTCCTTCATAAAATAATTCAGCACGTTTACCCTATCTTTCAGTAGGGAATTCTCGTCCGTTGCACCATAGTCTACTTCCTTAGCCATCACATATCCCAATTCCTTCAAGAGTTTGGTGCTGTGCAACTTTACGGAAACCTCATCATCCTTCAGACCGATCACAATGGCAGATTCAATAGCAGACAAAGCGGGTCTGAATTTCAAGGAGTAAATACATAACTGCTTCAGCATTTTTACAAATGTTCATCGAAGTGATTGAATTAATTTCAACGTACTTTATATTTGCAAAATATCCTTTTGTGGCAGCCGCTAAGACCTGAAAAGATTCTAAACGAACTGGGAGGGGAATGGATTTTCCGCCATCGTCGGTATTTGTGCCAATCACATTATGAAGACATGTCTTTATAAGTAAAGAGTTGTTAGAGTTAGAGTTTGGACTGCACTCTGACTGAAGGATTTGGAGGGCTTCCTGCATAGGTGGCTGAATGCTAAGGATGATACCAAATGTAGTAAGTGCGGCAACTCTAACATTAGTATCTGAAAAAAAAGTGCAAAAAAGAACACGTTTGTAACGAGACTAACTTTTTAGGCAATTTTTATTCAGCTTTGAGTACCTCTGTGACCGAGAAGCGATTGCAGATGCTTAGTGATCTTTGTCAGAAATCCATCGGCAAGTTTGTGGACGGGTGCCACCTGCAGGAGAACTGCGATACATTTTACGATTTGGGTCAAAACGAGAGTTGAGGTCTCTGAGATCAAGGCTAGAACGAGGCTGCGATGCAACTCTTGCACCGTTGATGCTAAAGTGGATGAAAGAGTTGTGAAGGCAGTTTTCGATTTCTCTCGTCCATCAGCCAAGGAGAGAAACTGTTTGGAACCTTCCAGCATGCAAATAATAACTGCCACTGTCGCACTGCGAACCTAGACGACATTCGGAATTAAAATTTTCTTTCAACTTTCTTTTTCAATCAAAATCACAATAGAAAGCATTACCTTTGGCGCTGGATCTTTAAGAAGGCAACTTGCCAACGTGCCTGTTGAAGTCGGTGCATCTGGCAGGAAGGATGACCAGTAACCAAACATGATTTTACGATCAACAGTCTAAATAAAGAGTTTTTAAGTTTTTAATCGAAGAAGTGTAAGGCTTCATCTGACTTTTTATGCCAAATCTTTGTAATTGAAAACTTCCACAATAATTTCACATGGTCTCAATTCATGATGTTTCTATAGTTTCCACAAGTACATACGTACTTATCGTTGGTAACTTTCTTGATCACAACAATCATGGTGCTATTGATGCACCATAATTATAAAATTAACATGTATGGCTAATATGGCATAATATGGCTAACAAACATAATTTAACCTTTATAACTGCTGAAAGGGTTCCCAGCGCACTTTGCCTTACTCTCGATTGGGCCGAACGCAGACGCATCATGTTACCACCTTCAGTGTCAGAGTGTTCGGATTCCGAGCTGCTGATCTTGGCCCATGGTAAGGGGCGAAAGGAGAAATTGGTATTATGCCTATTTGGAGAGTTTTCCCCTAAAATTTTAACGGGATTAATGAAATAAAAGAAAACTTCAACGATGCAATCAGATGCCACTAACAAATCATTAAAAATTTACCAGCACCCCATCCATCAACTTCTTTTGAATGAAATGATGCATCTCCGAAACCACCATCACCAGGATCTCTTGCCGAACGTTTCTTCGCTGCAGTGCGCCGTTTACGAGATTTAGAACTTTGAGAAGCAACCTAATATTATATCGACAGCATAAATTTAAGTGTCGTGAGTCACAAAACCTGATAAATTCATAGCAAACAACTCAGCCATTAGATTATTTTCAAACCTTTGATCCTTGTGAAGGCGACGCCTCACTTCCTGCAGCAGCAACAGAAAAATAATGCTGGCTTAAAGGAGAGGGAAATAAACAGTGAGATACCGGCATTTGGGTGTTACCAGCAATATTGTAGAACATGAAAAACTGTAAAGACAATACCACGACAATCTTTAATCAATTTATTGGTGTAAGAATTTCAATCCAAATTGATTTCAACTGACCTTGAGCAAGGCTAGAATTTCTCCAAGAATGGGAATTTCCGTCAGTCGAGCCCCAAGAATCACATTCTGCAGCCCGCATAAACAGTTTACTAAAATCTACAAAATAAACATTTTCTTGCTTATTATTTGCACACATAGATTAGGCAACCGAGAACTTTGAAAACAGATTGGCAGATTATTGTTGTATACTAAAAGCGGTGTTTTACTGAACAAACATGCCTTACAATGCAGAACATCATCAGTTTCTGCAGAATTGTCAGCTTGTAGGTGACGGACGAATACACTTAAGCAACGAAGGGCAGCCTCAGAAGGCAGGTACGTATCTACGGATGTTCTGATAAGAAAAAAAACAAAAAACAATAATCTGGCTACACAACTCACAGCTTGATAACATGCATTCAGTCTGCATACCTGAGGGTCAAGTTTTCAATGCATTTCAATGCGCACCGGGATATATCTTTGTCTGCATAACTCTGAACGAGCACTCCTTGAGTACCAACTAACTGATCCCAAAACTGTTAAAAACGAAAGTCGTCTTCCAATGTACTGTGTCTGAGCAATCATTCCTAAAATCAAAAATGGAATAAGACCTACTTCCTCAGCATTGCTGCAATTTTCAAATAAAATGGTGCTCGTAGCATGAAAGGCATAGGAATGCACCCAATCCGAGCATCTTCGAATTATTTTGATGAGATATTCCAAAAGCACAGATAACGTTTCCTTGCCTAGCGAAACCTGCAGAAGGTAAGACAAACAAAGGCAAAAAATAATTCCCCCTTCAGTATTGACTACGTCAACTTTATTGGATGGCAAATGTCAATTTTAGCAAAAGTTTGAAACTAAAACGTTAGATTATCTTGCGTGATGCACCATTGATGCGCAAACGAGGTAACTTTAAAAACTGTAAATTAAGTGCTTACATTTTGCTTTCTGATCAGATGCACTATCACTTGACACAATTTAGTGACTAAATGTTCCCTGTGAAGTGGCACCAGAACAGTACACCGGCAAAGCAGCTTCTCTCCTATCTGAAATTACACGAGGGATGAACATGTACAACCTTCATACAAGTTGCTACATAATTATGTTATGTACAATTGCAACCAAACACCCAACATGTCCTCGCATAGGGTACCCGGTACCAGGCATACAGGACGACTATTAACGCTCTTACCTCGTTGTCAACGACGATTTTCAAAGTGTAATCACAGGAATTGAGCTGGTCCAGAAGCTTATTCAGTTCTGATTCGAACTCTTCGTTGACATTCGAACTGTCCAAACTGAGTAATCGAACGGCACATTGCTCGAAATTCTGACTCTGACTCTCAAGGTAGTCCATTTTATTTACGAATAAATTTCTATCGCCAAACCAATAAAAACGAGTAAGCTGGATCACATATAAATGATGCTACCTTAAACTATATACTTCCTTATTCGTAGCTAAAATTATCATGGCTACAGAGAATTGTTTTCGTTATGATTTCACCCCTACTACCTGTACGTTGGGTTCCACAAACAACCATAACAAGCAGACGACAGAATCGAAACATTGACGTCACGCAATGACGTCACTTCCTTTGCCAATAGCGCGCGAGATTCGATTTAGAAATCGCCGCCATCTTTGTCGTGGAAGAAAGCAAGTTTTTAATAAAATCCAGTATTTTTAATCTAATGTTGGAACAAATTCTTATAGAAATTCTGTGAGCAATAAAAGTGTCATTTTTTGGGGAGAAGGAAGGAGCTTTCTCTGAGTTTCCCATCATAGGCACGTCTAATTTCTGTGACTCAAACATGCTTTTCAGGAGATGGGTTACTCTTGTGAAACTAACATAGCGCACATTTTTTTAAAATATACTGTACATGTATTATTAAACACTCATTCAGATGCCAATGAAAGAAACAATCATCAGCGTCATCAGATATTGTATCGCACATCAGTGTGTATCTTGACAAATGAAGGAATGGGTCGAGCCTAACGAGAATTCCCAAATCAATTGCAACAGCACATAAAAAATAATTGCGAAATCCTGATGACATGTTCACCTGTACAAATTTTATTGTACGAGTTTGGTTAAATTAAGAAAAAGTACAATAACACTGTATTTTCATCGCAAATATATTCATTCAAGTAGTCTGTTGGGGGGGACGATGCAGTTTTTGTTCAACGATTTCATTTCACATAAAATGTATATTTTCGTAAAATATTTTCCCACATTTTTTTTTCGTTTCCTTTTTTTACTTTCCAATTACAAATCCTGATCAATCCATAATAATGGCCCGAGGACTTTCCTAAGTACGTCGGCAGCAGCAGCAATTCATAAAACTAACACACAATGATGGTTACCACCAAAATAAAAATAACTTTGTCAGGGATGGGGATAAAGGGGTGCGAGAGTAAACTGTGGAGAGAAATATTTAAAACATAATGCGCTATGTTGTTCGCAAAATTCATGAAAAGTAGTATTCCTCATGGTAATTTATTACTATATATATACAAAATAAATTATATGTCTTGCTTTTTTCTCCGAAATGACAAGAAGAACATGATTATTTTTCAGAAACTGAAGACAGGGACAGGCGAGAAAGCGCTCGAGAAGGGATAAGCAGCTACTGGAAGGAAATCAGGAGTTAACAACAGCCATTTTCTTCAACAACAAAAAATCAAAGAAAAAAGCGTAATAATTTGTAATGGAATGCCAGTTTGTTTCTAAACATGCTCTACGAAATAATAGGACTGGCTGCACTAATCTCAAGATATAATTTAGCCATCAAATAATTGTGTAACAAAGCTCATGAGTGTCCAAACAGTGCTCAAGAGTTTTATCTATGGAATGGTAAATTTAACCACTAACTGATCCTGGGAGGAGGGAAAGGGGGCACAAATCATTTAATAATCCTGGGTTCGAAAACAGAAATAAAAAATGGAAAATTTCAAGTTTCTTTTTACAAGTTAAGCCACGATTCAGCTCATCTAAAGTGAAATAAATTGTCTACATTTGAGAAAACGAATTTTGTCGATTTTCACTAGTCAACACTGGTCGAACAAGTATCATTGAACAACAAAAGAATTGATCAATTTCTGTTCAGACGGTTCAACAAATACAACGTTTACATGGAGACTTTTTGATGTTTATATGCATGAAACCTGTTGCATGACTTGAGTAAACTAAGTCAAGCCACATAGCAGAAATTATTCCTTGTCAAACGTCAGAATGAATGGTCATAAATTGAAATATTTGAATTTGACATAGAATATTTTCTACTGTGCAACGTGGATAAAATGGGTTTACATGTACGGCTTACTTAGACAAACGTAACAAAGTCTTTTATGTGAACGTGGTCAAGTTGGTCAAGTTAATTAAGTGTTGAAAAGCGTGTTATCACGTGTCAACTAGCTTTCAACAAACTTGAAAGACAAAAGTTAAATCGTGATTCAACCAGGTAAGTTTTTCGTTTGCAGACATAGGGTTTGGGATGATAATGCCTATAACTGCTATAGTTGAAAGTTAAATAACATATCAAGCGATAAAAATACCACAAATGCACAACATCGGTTCGAGAAATTATGATATTTTTTTCATCATAAGATAGACACCGGAAAGTGAAGCACAACTTTTTCAATGAATATTTTCATAATTAATAATTTACGTCGATTATGAGAAAATTTACAATGGAAAAAACGTTGTGTACTCGTGCATATTTAAGTTAGGATATCCTTTTGGGAGATCACCATCAACTTCAGCTATAGGCTTTCTCACCCAAGAAAATGGCCGTTGTTCACCATTGCGGGGCAAAAAACAAAGCGGCTCTATATCCCATTCATACATGTACGAAACAGTTGCAAATTATTGTCATTCCCCATTCCATCATTTTGGCGATCGGACCTCGGATAACCTTTGTACTATGAGAGATAGGTCGCCTGGGAGCCGGCGGCCCTATATTAATCTGAAAGTAGCGTGGAGCAGAAAAGCGACTTAAAGAAGAAGAAAACAGAATCGAGGCAGAGAGATGAAGTAGAGAAAAGGTCAGAGATGCATTGGGGTGACTTCGAACGGCATTTGTCACCTCTATCAATCCCGCCGATGAAGGAGGGGCAACAGTTCACGCGTTGATTCAGACTGGATGACGTAAGTATACAGTGTGTCGATTATTGTATGAGGGCAGCCGTTTGGCTGACCGCTGGCCAGAACCTGGTCATAAAATTTCCAAAATAAAACAATCTGCCCAGATGCTGGGCAGGCATGAGCCGAGAAGATGCGACGAGTGATTGACGATTTCTTCACGAAATACTGTATATAATAGAGTGTATATATTTATATATATTTATATATATATAATTGTCCTGCAAAACACGAAAACGGCAACGTCGTGGCGCCCTCGTAACATCCGAAGGAAGCGGCAGCGACACTGATCAGTATATTCGGTATTATCATCTTCATCATCGTCATCGTTTTCCTTATAAATAATATGAACAACAGTTTTAAGGAAGATTTGGGGGGCAATGAGTGTGCACGTGAGGACAATGAGGGGGGGGGGGATGGGCAGGGTAACAAGACGCTCAGAATTCATAATCTCGTCATTACCACTTGCTGCAACGCGAATATGATAAACGTAATAAAATGTGATGCTTTAACGGCCCGCTCTCCTGCTTTTCCTTTTTCAACGTCAAGATTTAATGTCTCGGCATCTTCTTGGCGAAAAAGGATGCTCAGGGTTTCCGAAGTTTTTTCACACGTAAAAGTAGCCATCACCACCACCGCTGATGAAGAAGTATACAAAAAATCGTGGAGGGATAAAAATAAAATAAGTGGCGAGTGGTTACAGAAAAAAGTAGTCTCGGGTCCATCCAGCCACCGACTTGTTGTGAAGTTAAGGGAAGATTTAAGGAGGGAGAGGTCAAGGGTGTGATCTTTGCCATCTTTTGAAAATTGAAAACTTCCGTAATTCATTCTGTACAGAAAACAATCATCTACCAGACTTTTACATACACGTAATAAATATGCGCTCCTAAAATACTTAAAAAATAACGCAGCTTCTGGGACTGTCCGAGAGGGCCGCCTTCCTCGACCCACAACGGTTTACATAGTCCGTTCCAGCCTCCGGGCGAAAGGAGGAGGGGGAGGGGGATGTAAAAACCACGAACTGAGTGCCGTGTTGTTGACCTTTCCATGGTCTTCGGCTGTCTGTGTTTTATCCCCCGTCCAACTAACCTTGGTTTTCACAAACTGAAGGTTACGAGTTCGATCCTCTTGTTATTCCGCGCCAACTGTACTCGTGTTCACACCAGAGTTGCCATTGCGTAGTACATCTGCATGAGAACCTGGATATGCACAGGGAGGCAGGAGCGACGGTCGTGCGTCACCGGGTCCACGGATAGCCAGGAGAGCGCGTTGTAGCCCTCTAGGACGAACCTACGGGTTGAGGAAAGAAAGCTTAGTGACGAGGAAGTCCAAACACGAGTTTCGGTTGCCAGCCCATTAACATACCTGAGCACGTCTGTGGTGAGATTTGAATCTAAAGGATGATAGTTATGAAGATGGGTTTGCTGCTGGAAAAGGTCGTCAGAACTTTGCTGCACAGCGGGTGAGTGGACATGTAACGCAGACTACAAAACAAAACGTACAGGTTTGGTTTAATTTCACATTGCTAATGATCCTGCCAAAAGCCATCAAAAACTGGGGGCGACCATTAATTTACTACATGTAAGCAAACAATTATTTAAGCTATGCATTACTACCATCAATCACATTTAATCAATAATTAATCAATGTCCATGCCACTGTATTAACAAATTGTCGAATCAAATCCAAACTGCTTAACATCAAGCACAAAATTAGCACATTCATTAAATTGAAGGAAATAACAATAAATGAAAATCTTGAAGCCAAGACTCATGAATTATTAAATGATTATATCTAGATATTTTATTCTCCCCACACGTAGTCAACACGCTACTCGGAATAAACGATTGACGGCTACCTTGAGAAAAGCTGGACAGACATTGTCGAGATGAGGGCAAGGAGCCCAAAACCATTTAGGCAAAGGTCCCGTTTTGGCAGTGGACACGTAGTAGCCTAAGGCTAAGGGTTGTTGAAGAAGCTGAGGCGCTTCCTCTTGCGGATCTCCCATGATATCGTTGCCACCCTACAAGATTAAACAGATTGGAAAAAAAAATACATTATAATACATTGTACGATATTGCAAGGAAAGGGTTGACATAATTATTTATGTGAAATTTTAAATGCCTATTTTCAGTTATACATTTAAAAATGACTAGGTTTATTTCAGTGCTTTGTAAGTTTCTAGAGCGAGGCAGAATCAAACATCCACATGGGTTTGAGATTAGTCAATTTTCTTTGGATTGGTGCCATGAAAAACATGATGACACTTACCATACTGAAGCCACCATTTGCGAACGGTGATTGTCGGTCATTAATGCCCAAATCAGGCGATCCTGTTCTTGAGTTAGATTCACGGTGAGGGGAGTCCACGGACGACTGAACGTTAGTCCAATCGAAGATGGCGCTGATATCGGTCATATTGTGGCCTTCTTCATCCAGTGCAGACAAGATATCGACCTCCTGAAAATTGGGTCCCAGGGCGTCTATGGGATCCTGTTGGAAAGTGTTTTGCGCTGCCTAACAAACAACAAGAGACAATTCGAGGATAAGTCAACGGAAGAAAGGACAATTAGACATCGAAGAAAGCATCTAACAGACGCAATACCTGCGTTGTGGCTGAAGTGGGGAAGACGAGAATGTGTGTGCATGAAGCATCTTGAGGGGTGCTGAGATCACACGAGTTACAAGAAAAGAACTCATCCGCCGTGAATTGGTCAGGCATGACACGTAGAATGCTGTCAGACTCTAGGGACACCAAGCATGCGCTCAAAATACACGGAGTGTCCTGGACGCTCATGTACTGGCACTGCTTGCACATTTCTTTAAGGTGCTTGCTATAGCGAACCAACGTCTTTCTGCTTAGCAAATTGCTCCAACCTAAAAATCACCATTAAATTGGGTAAAAAGCCTTAATGAGGGACATTGTTTATACAAATTATATAATGCACAGGCAATGACATTCCTTCTACTCCATGCTCGCATCCAATTAATAATTAACAAACTATAAATTCAAACTTAAATTTTAATAAAATAAAACTTAAGGAACTTACCACTCAATTCTCCATGTCCTAACCGACCTAACTTGCCGACCACCAGTCTCCATGGCATCACCGCTGAAGACATGATTCCCAAGAGCCAATCCATAAGTTTCTGCAGTCCAATTTTGCGAGCGGAGGCCTTCTTGCGCCGATGCCTGTTTGGAATTTCCACGTTGATAATCCTCGTCTCCAGGATTTCTCCCCTGTCGTCGGTGCAGGTGGCAAGCAGCCATCTTTGGTCCTCTGATAAACAGTATGTGCAAAAAAGTACAGTTGCCTTTTCTGTGTGATCCCCGAAGGATTCCGTCAGTTGCGTCTGCTTGTCCTTCATAGGCGCCAGAATGTACGGTGGACTGTACATTCGGTATGGTGCCGAATTCTTTCCCTAATGGAAAATACAATAACGATCATTAATGGTCTTTCAGGATTAAAAATCCAATAAGGAAAGGAGCGAAGAATTAAAATTTAAGACGCACATCTTTGGCTTTTAGGAACATCTCCCCTGCTGCAGCAGGTCCGAACCCCGTGAGTGATTTCACCGTGGACTGGTGAACCAAAGTGCGGCGACATTGGGCGAATACCGAAAAGGCCAAGGATTTCAAGCGATCCGTTTGCTTGCATCTTTCTTCTTCTGTCGTCTGCTCCAATATCGATTCCAGGGGAATGATCTGGGAATAAGAAAATAAACTCATGAAATCAAATGAATATTTTTAGAAACAGTTAAAATTTTGGTAGGAGCCTCCTGAAAGAAAAAAAATTCAAACCTGTAAGTTGATGTTGTTTTGCATGTGCTCAGGAAGGAACCTGAGCATTTGTGAATAACACCGTAGTAAACCCAGTGTGGATAGTCGAATCTGGTCAGGATTGTCGCTGCAGTAGGAAAACGGATCTACCATATAGATGACTAATGAAGGTGCCTGTCTTTCGTCGTCTTGTTCCATCATGTCTTGACACCCTCCCAGGCCACCAGATACAGAGCTATCTTTGTTTAAGCTTTGATTGGCGCCATCGACACCATCGACTGCTACATTGTAAAAATATAGCAATTAGACTTTAGGTAAAGGTTGAAAAACCTATACAAGTTAAAAAAATATCATATTGCCAAACACGAGATTAAAAGGAAGAGTCGATTTAAGACTCACAGGTGTCCATTGGCTTTGGAGTTGGGACCCTGTCCTTGTCCTGATTTTCAGGTGTTAGTGGAGGCATTGGAGATGCAGCAGGAACCATTTTTTCAGAAGCTTTGCAGGACATTGGTGAATCCAAGAGGGTGGAATCCATCGGTTGAGTTGCCAAGTGTGGTGCAAGATGATGTCTACAAACCTGTGCATATAACTTCAATTTCGAGGCAATAGGGGAATCGCCTAGAAATAATAATATTATTTACATCTCTGAACAGATCATGCTCTCACAACTCAGGTGCAAGGCATGCACACTTACCGATCAAATTAAACCATTCATCGACAGGTTCATTGGCAAGATTTTTTGCAGCTTTCTTTCCTACCCTCATGATACCATCACGAAGTACTTTGGTGATAGGACTATGTCTTCCCAATCGACAGACCTTCAAACGAACCATTACATTTAAAAGTGCACATTTAAAATAAAAAAGGACACTAACTTTATAAATACCCCAACTCAGCAATACCAAAAATAAGGTTCAAGAGTACAGTAAATGAGGTTGAACACCATTTACCTCATAAGCACCACTAAGTTCTTTGAAAAACTTCTTCACATTCCCCAGAATGTAGTCATTGTCGGGAGCTACAACAATGTAAGCTATGTCCCTCGCAAGGGAGTAAGGCTCAAGAAGTAATTTCTCCTAAAAAGAGCAATAAACAAGTTAAGATAAAAAGTGCATTTTTCAAAGAGAAGTGCAAACAACAATAATGTTTATTAACCCAGTATTTAATGGTAAATGGGGACAGGGCAAGCCAATCCTTGTCGTATCCAACCAACAGTGAAGGGATTGGTTGAGGCTCACATTGATCTTCTGTGCAAGCAAAAAAATATATCAAAAAATAAGTTTAGTCTGATAAAACCTGACGGAAAATTCAAACGAATTGATTTTCTAATAACGAATTCGCTTACTTCTTCCGGCCAGTTTCAAAAACTGCCTCCACGTGAGGGGACCAGAGACGGTGTATGTGGCAGTTGTCGTAGCCTCCCAAAACTGGGTACTCTGCTTTTTGTGAATGGCTTCTTGCAAGAGAGGTTGAAGGGTCCTCAGGAGCCTGACCAAATCTTGGTTATTGGATGGTAATTTGGCTGTAGAATTTAAAAAAGGTTCAATGCAACAAGTCATGTTATCGAAAAATCATATTCGCATCAAAACAAATTTTAGAAATGTTTCACAAAATTGGCTGGAAGTCCATTATGACTACAACATTATAAGGAGACTGTGGCTCAATTACTATATAACGTGCGAAATACACAGGCAATGAAATTACAGGGTTGTCTGCTGGATTTGACATGTTAGTTCCGTGCCTTTTTAATTACCTTAACAAACTTTCAATGCATCACATATTTGGATGGTATTCAAATGGTAGGCTATCTAATGATGCCATCACACCAATCACAGTGAAGCTATGGAAGTTAAACAGTATCATCTGCCATTGCTTTACGGTCAATTTCAAAGGGTCTGCTTTACATAATCGGCATCAAAGGACGGGAAATTGGCAAGTACAGCGTAACATTTTGTCATGATTGAATTCATCCCGTACATGCATGACATGTATGTGGACATATCAGCTGTGTATGAATTACTACACATCCCAAAACCCAGGGTAATATTTTCAGTACAACCAACATTGTTAAAACAAAAGCATAATTCTGACCTGGCAAGAAGGGCCACTTGTGCACAACGGTGGACTTGAGATTCTCGTCCAGCTTCAGACAGATGCTGTTTTCATAGGCCTGCCGGCCCTGGTCAAGAGCCGAGAACATAACTTCGCAGCCGTCCATCATCTCTAGCCTGCTGGCGGTCGTGCTTGCATCCAGAGCGACAGGCACGAGGCAGGGTGGTGGTGGTGGGGTCAAACTTCTCTGCGTGACCGATGGTGCCGAGGACGTGGTCAGGCAACCGGCAGCGACAGCACTTATGGTGGCCATGATCGAAGCTGCAGATGCAATGGTGGGCGCGTTCGAGGGGGGCGGAGGGGGAGGTGGTGGTAGAGGCGGGGGACCCCGTTGTACCAGTTGGTGATAGGAGAGGGCAGTTTTGTAGAATAGATTGCACGTGGACGATGCCAGCGTTGTGTACTGAACTTTCAACAGCTCCAGCAAGTACGCGGGCAGGGGGTCCAGGGCATCCTTGAGGGCGGAGCTGGACGCCGGGGAAATAAGCGCCAGCTCGCTGCTCTGGCCAATGACCAGAAGATTCGACTTTCTGCGGTCCAGTGCCTCGTTCCGCAATCCAGTGATTTCAAGTTCGTCCTCGTAAAAGAGGCCGGAGTGGAAGCCATACTTGCGGTTCACCACGGCACTGAAGCCGCACGAGCATCTGCAGGTCGGCTCGTCCGACAGGTTGGTCACGTCGGGCAGGTAGAGCCCAATGTCCGAGCCCTTGATGTTCATGTTGCACACACACATAGTGCAACTGTTAAAGTTGTGATCTTTGAAGAGGTTGAGCAAGGAGTCCGACAGCATTAAGTTCACCACCAGGCTGTGCGCCTCCGGCATGTGGGAAGGGTGGTTAGCTCCACCGCCATCGTCGATGGAGTTCAGGTTTTTGTTGAGGTACGATGAGGCGTTGGACGCTGGTGACTGCAGTTCGAAACTGTGAGGCATTCTCGGCTCCACGCTGCTCACGAACGTGGCTGGTGAGGGTTCCATGCTGCGCCCCACACTTCCGTGCATCCTGTCCATGGACTCGACGGAAGATAGAGCACTTATGTGGCTGAAAAATGCGAGAGAAACAGAAT
This sequence comes from Cylindroiulus punctatus, assembly GCA_034695085.1. Classification (NCBI taxonomy): domain Eukaryota; kingdom Metazoa; phylum Arthropoda; class Diplopoda; order Julida; family Julidae; genus Cylindroiulus; species Cylindroiulus punctatus. Next base: position 37,563 of record JAQFYZ010000319.1, read on the forward strand.
GAATTTCAAACATAAGACATTCAAGGATCACGTGGTGTTTTTCACTAAGCTCTACAAATTAACATATATAAATAAAGATGGATTCAGCAAGAAACAATTGATTTCACAACCCAATTAACGGGGAAAAAATAAAAACAAGAGAAAAATAAACATTCCATACCTGACAGGCATAGGTTTGTCCATTACTGGCATGGGATACTGCCAAGATGGTTTGTAAATGCACTGAGGAGGTAATGAGAGAGGAGGCAACGTCTGACTCGGCAAGTTAGCCAAGGGAGCATACTTGGAGGAACCCACAAACTTGCTCACTGGAGGTGGTTTGAATACGTAAGACCAATCCTGCGACGGAAAGAAATATTTAACGAGTAAATCAATTTGTAAAGGCGCTAAAGATAACCAAAAAGCTTTGTAGAATGTGGACTCAGTATGGCTAATTATGCCCCAATGTTCAGAGCCAATTTTAAAAATGTAACCCAATGCATTCGTTGGTTTTGTGGCTCTCATAAAATGGATAATCAAATAACCATTGTGAATTCTTCCGATGGACTTCCATAACCGGGATAGATGTCAGAGCGCTCCCTGTTGGAAATGTAGGCAGTGTCTCCTCCCTCCATAACGGCCAAATCACCCATTCCCACGACGCCAGATGGGGACGCCTGTTCCAATGACGGAGGTGTTGGGAACATGCGTAACAGTTCAGTCGTACCTAAAAAGCGAACAAAAACGAGCTGCAGCAGTCAAATCCCATGTACAAGAGTTGACTGGGTAAGTGAGAGAAGGTTAAAAAACCAACAGGAAACGAGATTTTACCCAAAATGCCAATGCCTCCAGTGACTTTTGTTGAATTTTTTCCAGGTGTTCCGTCTTCGCCCATTGTGCCGATTGCTTTCATTGAACCCGGGGAGCAAGGAGCCTGAAACTAAATTCAGTTAACGAAAAGATGGAACAGTGCAACCACTTTTAAAGGATTTTAGGGAGAAAATGATAGGATTGCTGGTCTGGAAAGGTTATTCATGCATACTCTTTCCCCCACAGGCAAATCGTGCACATTTTTCAGCAAAGCGAATATTGGGCTGGATCTCCAAAAAGAGGACAGAGTTCAAATTAATTACTGAACAATTTTGTAGACAACCAAATAATGGCAGCGATATTTTCGCAAACATTTGCGACATCGCAATTGTACCACGAACGTTATATCAGGAGTGCTCTAATACAATGAATGACCAAGATATGACTTTACTACATCGCCCAATGCAATCATAAAGAGTTTCTGGGCATATCAATCTCCCCCACCCAACTTCCTGACCAGCGACACCTAACAAAAGGATGAACGATGTCATAATTGCCATAACGCACTGCATTGTCAGTGGTGTCGTCGTCGGACGTGGTGTCAAACAGTTGATCGAGATCCTCATAAGTTGCTACCAGGTCTTTTTCCCTAAAAAGGCTGGCAGCCGGGCACAGCGCCTTAGGCGTTAGTGGGGAGTCTATTGTCTCGCCATTTACACCGGTTTTATTGTCTTTAGGAGGGACAGCCTGGGCAGCCGCATCTGCAGGTGCAGCATTAGGTTGGTTTGGGTCCCTTGGCTTCTCGTCCTCTTTGTTCGTTTCATTTTTGCTCTTAAAGCCCGCCATGCTGACTGTGGTTGGAAAATCGTCAACGAATTCATACGGGTCGGCCTGTTTGGGCGAGGCCATGTCCATATCGAGCTGCATTTGTGGCGTTAGAGGTTCCTTCTTAAAAGATGGTGTTATTGGAGATGGCAAGTTATCGCCCACGCTCCCACGGGCACTTCTAAGAAGCATGTCCTGCCGAGGATCCGGTTTGAACCTTTTAACGGGGTGTTGCAGCCTAGAAGAACAAGGACATGCAAGCATTAAATTACAGCAGGCCAATAATATGCTTGAGTAAAAGCAGTAAACTACCAAAAGGCACATACCATGCATTTAATGATGAATAATCGTAAAGGGCTTCGGTGGTGGGCTCGTCATCTTCCAGTTCCTCGTAGTTACTAGTTGGCAAAACAGGACGCTTCAAAGGGGGAGGTTGGGGCTCGGAAGTTGGCGGCTGCTGAATCTGTTGACAAGGCTTCTGTACTTGACCAGCACACTGGGATTGATTGGATGGTGGTGCTTGAATCTGCGACCAATTGGTGGCATCCGGTGGCTTTGGAGTTCCAACACTATTCTGATTTGGAAATGGTGAGAATACTTGAGGCTGGAAATCGTAAGTAACAATTTAATAAACAATCTCATTGCAGATAAAGATAAAGAACAAATGATTCTTTAGTAATGTAACAGTACAAAACAATGAGCGCTAAAACCCCATTAAGTAATAATGTGACCCTTCAAGGGTTTACTTCGTCACACTTTCTCAGATATTGCTTTGCAATTTAAATTGTTTTTTGTGAAGTTTATAATTGGTCGGAGAACACTAAACAAGAATTGGAAGACTTTACTTGTTCTGCTGCAGACTTGGGCCCTTCTTTGAAATCCTGAGGCGTTTGAGGAGCTTGTCCACTGCTGTCGATTGATGCTGCATGAGATTCTGGGTTGGCTTGCTCTTCTGCACTGGTGATGCCAGGGTCCTTGGAGGCCAGTGGGTGAGGGCTAAGCGTTGGCATAGTGGGATCTAGAAAAGGACAGAATAAGAAATATTGAGAAAAGTGAAGTGCACCACAATCGTCAAGAAATCAAGACAGCCAATTACCAGGTTGTGAAACAGAGGCCGGTTGGGAATGCAAGGGCATTAAAGGGGAAGGGGCAGCTGACACAGGAGAACCTACAGACATCGGAGGATCCTGAGTGTTGGTCCGCAATTGAGGCAATCCGCCTAGCGTTCCAGAACAGGAGTTAGTGCCTAGGTGAAATGAAAGACATCGAAGTTACTTCGAAGTCGTTGACACAACCGAATCCAGTTTGTCTATCAAAAGTATTGCGCAGCACCAACCTTTGAACTGGAACCCTGAGCCAGAAGCATTCGTTTGCCGGCTAACAGCGTCACTGTTAAACACTACTGCATCTTCAATTGTGGGGGGCCGTCGGTGAAATGGCGTCGTGCTCCGCAAGTGTCTCGGCTGCTGCTTATCCGCTTTCTCAGACTTATCCCCTTTCTTCCCACTAGCACTAATCACATTAGTGGTACTGTTGGTGCCAGATCCCTGTTTATTGTTATTAGGGCCCAGTCTCCCCTTTTTACACCTACATATCATAGCAATAAGCAGATTCAGTGAGCTTAAAAATCATTCCGTAGAATGTTCCTCAGAGGTGCTTATAAGTACAGGCGCAACATTTTCATTAAGGAATAGATTCGATCGGATAACGAAATATAACGTACTTTGAGCAACTACAGAGTGCCTTCTGTACTGGATCCACAAAATCCCAGTTTCCACCTGCTTCCTCCCCCGAAGTAGCTGCCGCAGCCGCTCGAGCGGATGCGGAAAGAATGGTGCCGTCTTGCGTGACATGGGAGACTAACCTCCGGCTGATCTTATCCCACATTTGACTGCACGAGCCTTCTGTAGTGGACAGGAGCTGGGTCTGCATGGAGTAAGCAGTGTTGCCGACAGTGATGCCCCCGGACGACTTCGCTGTTGTGCTCGCGGTTACTGTGGTGGGATCACAGGGTGAAGTTGGAGGTGTAAGCGATACGGACGAAACCGCTGCAAAAACATAAAGTATTGAAATGTCAATGACGAAGTGGTCTTTTCGTAACCTAACAGAGGCAACTCTCCAGAAATTACTGCTTTTACAAATATTTCAGTCCTAACCAGTTTGTCTGACCCTAACATAGTTACTACACTGTCTTGCAATTAATTTCGACAGGGTAATGTAACTTACCAACAGTTGTTCCGGCAGTGGTTCCACTGGCCTTTAAGCCCACCTGAGGCGATGGCATTGCCAGCAGAGTGGTTGGCTGAATGGCGTTCGCGATAGGCTCATCCATATCAGACACCAACACATAGCAGGACGGGTACTTCAATTTCACACCGGCTAATCAGGGGAATTGCGAAAACGAAAATATTGGAATTAAAAATTGCAAAAACATCTTCGAAATACAGCGGCTGCAGTCAGCAGAAATCGGCGTCGACTCACCTACGATGACCTCCACGAAAGCGGGCATCTGGGAATTCTCGCAGGATCCCTCCCGGTTGCCGAATGCGCCCAGTTTGGAATCCACAGGGTAAAACTGGCGCCATTCCTCGAGCAGCTTCTGGATAGAGTGATCTCCGTCTTTGAAGACCTGTCCGGTGAGTACGCCTGACTGCCCATATGGACCCAATATTACTGTAGAAACAAACATATTAAACACAAACATCACAACATTGTTAAGAGCGATACTTGTGCAACTATAAAAGAAATTCAACAAAGGCAAGAACGTTTATTATTAACGGATGTATTCTAATGTCGACGTTAATAGCGAGATGTAGTAACTTATTAACAAGTTTTTCAGAAATCACGTCAGCAAAATTTTTTGGCCTGACCAACCATCTCAAAGAGTTAGATGAACACCTTAGCTTACCTTGAACACCAGGCTGGGTGCCTTGGGCGGTGATTATGTGCTGCGGAGTCAACCTACGGACAGGTGGCGGTTCACGGACGTCCACACAGGCGCAGACGGTGCTGTCCCCATGGATGAAGAACGAAAAGGCGAGACTGTGTGGACTGAAAGAACGGCTTGTTGCATTAAACAAACATACACAGGAACATTACCGTGTGGGTCACGATAATATGCAAGAACAAACTCACCTTTTGCATGGCTTGTCCGTGGCATCGTACGGTTGGACGAACCACTTGCCAAGCCTGACATAATCCTTAGACAGCAAGCTCCTGCAAAAATAAAACACAAAATAATCAACACAAATGATACCCCGGCACATGAAATTTGATCACAAGCAATTGGCAATACCAATGGTTGGGTTAATCGTCACATATCAACATGAACAACCACATTTGTTTACAAAGGGTAAAATGTTCCGTTACTACCGCCAGGCACGTCCATGTGCGCATCTGTTTACGCACAGACATGCCAAAAGTGGTTTATAAATTTGCCCGTTACATGTTATAGGGGAGTCAAAAAAAGGACAAAGGTAGGCTTGTGGGCTTATCCGATGAACGGCAGTCGTCATGCACAATCAGTCGTTGGGATTAAACTAAACTTATAGCATTCGAGGTAGCTTGGCACACCCGTTAACACAGACTTAATTGAGAATCCTTTCTGTGTCGCGTCCTCAGAGAATCGCGTTGCTAATTCGCTCTGCAAGATTTAGGAAGATTCGCAATTCTTGGGCTTTGCGGAGAATCCTAGGGCAGGGGACGAAATTACGATGCCATTGAGCGCTTCAAACAGCCAGGATAAAATAAATCATTTAGGGGAACTGCCAACATAACTCGATTAATGGCACGACGTAGAGCAAAAGCAGAATATTAGCGGAGGTGGAAAACAACAGAAATGACAGATACAACGCATTCAGCGAAGATAGCTCGCTTTTTCTGCTCGATGATAGAAGGCAGATCCAACTTCTCGAGAATCCTTCACTAATCTTAAAATTGACGTTTTGTTTTTGAAAACGAGTTCAGTAAATATGAAACAATTCGACAGGTGGTTTAACTTTACGATCACCAGTTTTGAATGCCACTCATTCACGTGTCTACAGATCACTTGATCACTAGCTTGATGACACACATCTAGCTCGAGAAGTAGTGAGGACAAAGTGAAACTTCATCACTCTTTGGACGGGTCAAATTTGAAGATTCTGCCAAAGCATTTTCTCTGAAATTGATTTTAGACACAGCAAGCACTTTCCCCAAGGGTCGTTCAAATATTACGCCAATACATATCCAATTTTCATGATTTCAGGCTCACCCCCTCTTATACCAGCATTTTTCATCATTTTCAGACTCTCCCACGTTACGTTATTCCGGAACGAATCGTTATTTTGTATTTTTCCAGTGGGTGGAAATCATTCTTAATCAGTGTATCTGATCGAATCTTCCCAAACGTTGGTTCCAGTGATGACACTATCATCGACCGAAACAATTTCAAATTAAGTGACAGAATCGAAATCAGAGCATGAATAAAGATGCTTTGATTAATGCATTTATTAGTCTCTAATAAAAGCACGTTTTGAAAAGAACAACGTCGTTGGCGAATTTTGTCTTGCAACCCTAGGCGGTAAATGATGGATTATCGGAAATGGTGACAACCGTATTAAACGCCCAACATAATGACATAATACTTGAACGTCGGTGCACACTTTTACCCACGTTTGGAAAGCAGTGTGTATATCGAACAGACCATCTATAATACCTGACTCGATTGCTTGCCGAAATTTAAAAACGACTGCATCTCAAACGCAAATATTCGCAACCCTAGTCTGGAACATCATCGCAATGCGCCAGATCGAGAATACTGGAAAAAATATTAAGTGAAGAGAGAGAAAATCAAATGAAAATGGGCGAACCACCTCGGCGCATGCACGTGTGTATAGGTCAAGGAACCCTGGTGGACTAGTTTGGGGAGGGGTGTGGGGGGTTTGCACACCATAAGTGAGGAATGCGGTACGATTCCCATTCCTTATCCGTGGAACATCCGGACGGATCCCCCACGGTTCACCGCCTGATCCGCCAGACCCCCGAGCGTGTCACCGGCCTCATCGGCGGTCAATTAACGCCGTAGTTGACCAGTTTAATTAGATCGCCATGAAATCTCGATGTGGAATCTGCTCCGAATCAGACGAATCCAGTACACGGACGGATCTCCTCTCGGCTCCCCGCGCTTAATCGATTGGTTTTCGGGAAAGCTCCATGGTGCCCTCACAGGTGGCGACGATTTCCTTCGAGCCGGAATCGGATGAAAAGCGAGTGTGAAAACGACGAGAAAGAACGGATAATGCGACTGGGGCCCCATTAACAGGCTGGGGATGGAGAAGGTGGTTTTGGGACTTGGGTTCTTAGCTCATTTCGCAAATTCCATCATCCACGGCGCGCTCTCACCATTCCCACATCCACGATTTGCGAATATAAATTCGGCTGTCAAGAGTGGATTCAATGCCCCATCTATCTGTTTCATTAGATTCATTTAACGAGGTCGGTCAAGTGGATTACCCTGCACAAGGCGACGTTCGAGTATTATGTCGTCATGTTAGGGAGGTGTTCGGTCAATCGAAGAGTCGTCATTGGCTCCGTATAAAACATCGTGTTAAAATCCACTGTTGCTAATGTTTCTTGCTACTTGTCCATTAACGGAACTACCTGTTATGTTATGGTAGGTTAGGTTACGTTAGGTTAGGTTAGGTTAGGGTAGGGTAGGTAGGTAGAATGTGCAAAAAACAGAACCTAACCTACCCTAACATAACAGGTTATAACATAACCGTTAATGGACAAGTACCTATTTTTTCCCCCAACGATGTGGCTTTTGTCCTCCTTTCGTTATAACTATCTTAAACACTTTAAATACGTTACAAAATTCTTAATTCGACTATCCTGACATTCCCTGATTTCGTGAAAATTTCCAACATTGTACCTCGAATATGTCGTCGACTGGTGAACGCATCTGCTATGGAATAAAAGTTGATACAGCTCATTTTAACAAGTTGTTACTGGCTAACCATCTAATGGACGATTTACCATAATTGTTGTATAAAAGGAGGATTTTCAGGGGGTGAGCAGGTGTCTGAAAATCACGGTATTGTGGTGAACGGCTTAGGAGTAACGCATGAGCATCCCCCAAAGGCCATCTTCCATAACAGACCAACCATCGCCTGTTAGACCATAGATTGATTCTAGAGTTTTGAATAACAGAGGAGAACACCGCTGCCCAGGTTAACCGGTTCGATCCAATGACGAACTGCATCCTCGCTTGCCCAACTTTCGCTACCAAGGCCAGAACGAAGACATTGTCTGGAAGGTTAGCTGGGGTCCGGGTAGAGGCGAACCAGAAACCAGAAGATCAAGGTGTTCCGCCTGGCACTTTCGATGAAAAGTCCTCCCTCCGAATGGACTATTCGTTATCCAGTTGGCCAGAGTCGCTCTACTGAGTGATGTTCCTATTATAGGGCGTGGGTATAAACCGTTCAGAAATTAGTTCATTTGTCGCCGCTGACATTGGCAACACAAATCGTTGTGAAGCGAAGTTGTAAACGAGGATGGCCGGTCTCGCCTGGACTTGCAGTACCTTCAAAGACTTTAGCGAGACTTCAACCATCATGTAACCCAAAGTTTCTAACTCTTTGGCTTGTCCTTGAAGGCACATGTGTAAGTATCTTGAAACCTAAGTTTCTTGAGGATTTCCAGAACTCAGTCTGGAATCCTCGATGCTCCCGAGACTCGGCACATCCCGGCCACCAGGAGCCAAAAGTGTCCCAAGCAAGCAACTGGGTCAGGATTTTATTGCAACGCCTACGGAGTTCCGTCCTAATTGTTGGCTGCAGCTCCTACCTGTGGGCAGCCCTTCGAGCCTGGAGCCCCCACCGTTCTCGAGGATCCATTTAATCGTCCGAATCACACAAAAGCCGAATCAATTACCGGAACCAAACTGGAACAACCTTGATTGAGGAGCTGCAGCGGAGCAGCCTCTCGGCTCCAACGGATCGATAGCCAGGAATTAAGAGCAGAGCTGCTGCTGCGGAATAAAAGTGGAAAATAAAAATGCAAAAAAAGAGCCCAAAGACCGCCCTCCCATATTCAACGAATTTCTGGAGACGAAAATCTCTCCAGATTTCCGAGATGGAAGGTAAAAAGCAACCGGAACGCTTGCTTAATCTTCCCATGCAGCGAACGAATAAAATCGATCAAACGAGCGCATCGCAATCCGCATAAATTGCCAGCAACAGCAAGGACGTTGACAATGACGTCATTGGCGAGCCAAACAGGTGGAAACCGTCACGCAGCGTCGATGTTACCGTACACAGAGCACACGGTGGCCATGGGGGGGCGGGGGATGACCCCTCCCCCCCCCCCCAATAGCCATTAACGCGTGACTAATTAATGCAACAGGCCAGACTGACAATTGCACAATTCAGCGGCGACCGCACGCATTCGGAGCCTGCATTTTGCGGCGGGGACGAAATGTCCGCTGGCAGTCCGCGTCCACAATTTTGCGGCGTGTGCTTGACCATGGTCGGGATCTTGTTCCATTCGGTACCCCACAGTCACGTGGTGATGTCATTTACATGTACTCCTCACGTTAAGCATTGTGAATGTCCACTTTGTGCTGGACTTTATCGTCCAGGTAGTAAGGGCTTTCGTACATGTTGTGTTCAGACATGCTTGCATTTTCCCTTTGCCCACCGTTGGACATCAAAACCAACCAGCGACAGACTTGCCTAGATTTACTGGCTTGATAGGTTTGAAGCCTAGCCTCAATATATGGGGCCAGAATATTACTGTATTGTTGACACTGTCATAGGCCTCTCCTATGCGGGTTCTGCAAATCCAATAAACGGTCAATTTCAATGTATGCGTACATGTGAACGAGTATGCTTACAGCGAACGTGGAACATTACTGATGGGCTGATGTTCCATTCTGACTACAGACGATAATCCCGGTTCTTGAATTACTGTTAGTATTCAAAAAAGAATCGCAAGCAGTTGGGAGAAATGTACAGTAGTTACAAACGTCAACACGTGCATCGCACGATAACTTAACAGAAGCTAAAATTGCCATTATAATCTCCCAAGAAATACCTCTCCAGCCATTTATGAGGCGAATTTTCAACCGTGCGTATCTGTAACACCAGCAGAAATTACTCGCACTTAGCGAGCATGGTGATGTTAAGCGGCTCGTATGTCCTTCATCACCAGGTAGGCAACTTCGTGTCGTCAACCTGTCAGAACCTGGTGTTACGATGGCACAAGTGGCTTGCCAGTTGCCATCCCAGAATCCTCGCAACCTGTCTAACGAAAGTCATCCAACTCAGTTCGGAATTCCTTAATTATTCATCCGTCGCCTCAATTCATTATCTGAGCTCGGGGGAGAACATCGGGTGCAGTCAGTAGCTTTCATTCCTCCAAAGACAAAAATCGAGAAAATGGCTGACTTGCACCAAGCCATTAGTCCCTGCTGGAATGGAGGGCGAAGACGGGAAAGTACTCGTTAAGAGCTCGGGGAAATCGAGTCCTAGTCCAAATGGAAATCTCTCGGATGCGACTAGCGAAGCAATGTTTCTTCTCGGTTGTCACAGCAACGATCACACGCAATATGTATGGTCGGTAGAACAGCCAGATAGAAAAAAAAGTAAATCGCCCAGAAATGTTACGACGCCACCAGGTCTCTCCGACGTAATGCATTTTCGAGAGGCTCTCAAAGTTCGCAATTTAAAACCAACTGTTGTGAACTGATAATCTAAGCTGGTGGACGGAATAATGGCAACACTAATTACAGAAACTCATTTCTTCATTATTATGCATCGTATTTGGCACCATTTACTTTCAATACAACCTCAGCCATTCATAAAATGGACTGGCAAAATTTTTGAACAGTCTAGTGGATTTTACACTTTTGATTCCCTGATTGACAGGTCGAGTCGATATCAGAGCGTCTGGCCAAATCTTGAATCAATTTAAACGACTTATAGATTTGAGGACAACTCATTTTTCCAAAAATTCAGACAATGACAAGCGATATTTACAGACCTAACTTTAATTTTGCAAAAGAAAAGGCCGAGTCACGTACTTTGGTTTACCACATATTAAAATCTATTTTCAAATTCTTCAAATTTAACTAGTCGGCGTTGAAGTCAACCTTTGTGCTCTTACAAACCATGCAGTCAATAAATTATATTGTCAATCTCGTGTTTCCATTATTTTAGTCCACCTTGCCGTACATTTCACACTGCTGAATTACAAGGGGTTGGTTTCACAGTTTTATCTTCTCCAAAACGGAAATTGCAGGACAGATTCCGGATCGGTGCCCGATATGTGACGAGAGGACGATTAGCGATTACATTCGGTAAACACAGTGGCAAAGCGGATCTGTCGATTAAAAACCAAAAGAAGTCATTTAAATCCAAGAACTACGTTGCGAGACATACCTTTCGATCCTATTATGAATGGCTTTGAACAGAAGAGTACGGCACTCGTAGTTCAATCCGGTATCCAACGGGCCTTGCTCGACTTCTGTAAAACAAGAGAAACAAAATTAGCAAGAAAACGCAAGCAAGAAATTCACATTCTTTGTGAATTCTATTGTATATTCTATCATACAACACACATTTCTGAAACATTAATTGTGTTAAACTGGATGACAAATGATCGATTTTAACCCAATATTTGATATCACATTATCATTTGGCCATCTTCCCCCACCACGTCAGACATCATTTGGCAAACGGCGAAGCTCAAAATGTAAGCAAAAATGAGATTTTATGATACAACACACATTTCTGAAACATTAATTGTGTTAAACTGGATGACAAATGATCGATTTTAACCCAATATTTGATAT
>JAQFYZ010000320.1:0-48993 GCA_034695085.1 Cylindroiulus punctatus
TGATCGGAATAGACTGCGACGGAACGAACTCCCAGCTCTGTGCAGGCCCGAAAGACCCTAATTGCAATTTCACCTAGCAGCAAAATACGCAAAAAATCATCTATACATGCATGCAAGCTTTGCTAGTTTCCCCTACATGTCTACCATGAATTTATTTAGTTTCGTATGTCTATACGAAACATTCGCAATAGTCCTTTCACATTAAATCAGACTTGAGGGTACGCTTAAAAAATTGTATAGATTTAAAATTTCAAGTATGGTCATACCTCGGTTTGCTGCCATGACTTTTTTGATTGGCTTGTATTCCACTTTGGACGCATAACCACGAAGCAGCACCAGGCTTGCGAGGTGCAATTTTGAACTGCCCCGCAGCCACTTCAAATGCGTAACAAACATTGTGTTGGTCCAGAGGTTGATTGATCAAATTTATAATTTTTCAATTATGCAGCACAGGATTCTAGAAGCAAAATTTAAAAGAAAATATTAGCGGTAATGGAAATTTTTCAGGAATAAGGTATTCAGGCATAAGGTAATAAGGAAGTAAAAGTCCCAAAGTACACTTAATTTTGTTTGGCAAAAGATTTTCCAATAAAATCCCCAATGCCATTTCAACGAAAAATTGGCACTGTTTTACAACTTAGCAAACTTCTGTTGCAATCTTGAAATATTATGCTACAGAAATGCATTGTCAGCATTTTCCAAGAACAAATTTCATGCGTGAAAAGCTCCCAGATTTCGACATTCCTGGAATGTGCATTATCATCACGTGGACAAATTGTTAGCAAAGAACACAAGTTGACACATTTATACAGTGCATCCCAAATTATATGCACCAGCCCACCTAATGCAAAGCATGGACAGATAAAAAAACTCAAGTGAAGTTCTAATATACAATACTGTAACATAAAAACTGAATCAAGGCAAAATACTTACATGTATACAATTTCACTAAAAAATTTAAAGAATGCAAAAAAATAATAACTATAAATCACGAACCAAACCCAATTTCTTCAACGTTGGAAGCAGTGACTGTTTGCAAACAAACTTTCGCTCAACTGATATCAAAAACTCAGATGGCAGATTAGCAAACCACTGAGTGATGTCACATGACGAGGTGCAAGTTTCATTCAGCTGGGACTATTGTAAGCACGACCAACCAGCTGTGATTAACGCAATCCAGAATGAAATTAAATGATGGCGAATCAAAAGTCCAGATGCTTTTGTTTGTGGCGAGCCGCCACTGGTCAAAGTTATCCAAGGGCAAAGCATATTTGTATTTTTTTTAAATTATGAGGTCAACAGCAAGGTGACGCAACCATCAAAAACAAAAAAAAGACGTAGGAAAACACGTGTTACGTCACAATATTGGAAACTCAAATCAAAAATTCTAGGCATGAACTTTGGGTCGAGGCGACATTATAATATAATTAACAATAACCTCGGCATATCTTTTTAATCAAATGAACAACTCTGCCTTGAAGCGCCTGTAAGGCATCCCCAACAACAGAAATTTTTATTGTGATCAACAAGGACTCCCCCCTTAAGTTTCAGGAAATAAAAGTATACGGTTTCGCTCCCTGGAATGCACAATTAACGTTTTTATGGATGCGTTCCAATGCCAGGGTTAGTGGCAAAAATTGGAGGATAATTCTTCTCCTTCGGCAGTTTTTCAGGAATGGATGAAATCAATTAAACATGACATCAAAAACCCTGCCAACTACCCGCAAGGTTTAATTTCAAATAAATCTAAAATCATGAACGAAAGCCTCAGTTGCTGCAATAATAAAGTGATAATAAAAGTATTTTTTTCCGATTTTGATGCATGTGAACCACTTGGAAAAAAGTGATGAGTTACATGAAGACGAAAGTACAGCATGCTATGGGCTACAGTACCTTCTAAAATTCTTTACGATCAATTTTGTCTTGCCGATAATGTCTGAATAGTTTTTTACAAATTAGAAGTACATTAACATGTAAGGTCTGAACAAAGTTTACACTACGCAAATTAAAACGAGGATCCATCCGAAATAGATAATTAGAGAAAAACTACAAAAAATATTCAATTTCTAGGTCAATTATTCGACTGCTCAAAAATAAAATAAAAATAAACTGTCGAATCTACATGTACATTTATCGTGTTTTTTTTATATATTTTTTGTATTTCATGGCACCAACTTCAAAAAATTTAGAAAGTAACAACATTGGAAAATGGGAGTCTTTCAAGATTACAAATAGAAATCAGTCTATGACAGAAGCGAGTACACCAGAATACAAGTACATGTAAGATGAACCGCTTTTAGCAATTAAACTTCAAGGAAATTTCTTGGAGGAAAAAGAATCAAGGTTCAATTCATGTTTACACCGATCAGCCTCGATTTGGTAACAATGCCTTAGGGCTTAAGAAGTATTAAGGAAAATAGTCCAGGTTTGAAATTCAATAACATAAAGATAATCCTTTTTGCATTATAAATTGTAGCTTTTGATAATGTTTCAAACAATAGCAATCCTCTTTTCAACAATAAAATTTTAAAAAAAATATAGCAAACGTTAAATTGTATCAGAATAATTATACTGTATAAGTTGTAATCATCGTGCCTCAGCTCCTTTTGCCCAACTTAAAATTTTTCAATTTACACCCTAAGCAAATTTGGGAATTGTTTTGACATAGACAGCTGCATGAGTACCATTGTTTCACAGGTGACATCTGTCAATATTACTTGTAAAACAACGTCTAATCTGAATATGACGATCTATTGGATAACCAACACAGTGATAAGCATCTGGAGTTTTTGTTGAAAATATACTCTTAGATGTGTACTGTACTTATGAACCACTGGAATAAGGATCATTTCTGTTTTATGAGAATGGCCAGTTTGAAGAGCTTGTGGGGAAAGTTCAGAATCCCTCATTTACAGTCTATTTTATGCTCTGTTATAAGAACAGTAATTTTTATCAAGTGTGAAATTACAAAACATAATAGGTTGTCGAATACATCCGTCGAGGTTCACGCGATTGTGTTCATGTAATGAAATTGCTGTTTATGTTGTATTGGTAAAAATTGATGGTTTTTATACGATCATGGAAAAACAATTTTACTGTCCTCCTGTTATAAAATTTGGAAAAGTCCGCAATTCTGCACTTTATCTGTACCCTTGCTCCATCTCTGGGCTTTTACGCATGATTCTGGCAGCCCAATTGAAACAAATTTAGGGTTTTTTGGGGATTTCATTGCAGAATTTAGATCAACTATCAGCTGTTAAATGCCGATTGGAAAGCAGTCACAAACAACTTACATGTACATGTATACGAGCATACAGAGCTCTAAACTTATTTTCAATATGGCGTGATGAGCAGCACGCTTCACAAGTGCTTAACAAGCAATTATTGGTTTTTATACTGTATCATGTTAAACAAGTTTCCAATGCACTGATATTCAGGCTAGATGTGGTCGAGGAATTTAACGCTCCACACTTTCACGTAACCATAAATGCCTGCATTAAATAATGACAGCGTTCAAGGGAGGATATGGAATCAAACTGTATTGGAGCTCTTAACATGATTTCAATTTTGCAAAACTGATTAGCATCTGTCATTAACATATGGGGTCATCCAACTAGCTTGCTCCAGAGCGCTCCATTGCCTTCCGCACAACAGGAAGTGATTTCTAAAAATCACACCAAAAATTGGCAGGTCTATGCCAATGTATGGAATGCCATATTTATTGCTCAGTATACATGTATATTATATAAACAGGAGATAGAACAAGTTTTCTTATACATGTACTATCTACATGTATCAAAATGCATTCTTGATGTGTTGCATATGCCTAACTTTTTTCAAAGGCCTTTTCAATTTTCAGGTCTTCTGGGTCTGAATGAACCCTGACACAACAGAGCATCTCAATTCAAAGTCAATTAATTGAAAAATGCAGCAGCTATATAGCCACGAATATTTGTCAAACAATGATAATATCGTGAATTATTAAAAACGACGAATCAATCAGCATCTGCAGAATAGTCAGATTCAAAAATGTGGAATTGTCAACCACATCCCAAATCGAGGTAAACTGCTCAACACATTTTGGTTATTTTTATGGGGAATTTGGTTATTCGTTTACGCGTAGATTTTTGGAAGGGTCATTGAAACAGGTTGTGTAAGTAGGAGGCTCTGAAACAGTGCAGATGACTGAGATGAACAACCTTGGTTTGAGACACGTGAATCCTGCAGGGGTTCATGTTCCATTTTGCAACATTTCACGTGGCTTGCAGGTTGTAAACAACATTGTGGGCTCGTGGCTAAGCAGTGCCAGCCGTTGAGAACTGGATTTGAGGTGAACTCAAGAAAAACTATTTTAGTTGGCATACAGGCCAACAGCCGGAAATACACCCGCTTTACATCACCACAGGAGTATAATACAATTATACAAGCAACTGAAAAGCCCGAGTTGCTTTCCTCTAGACACCTGGTATTGCTGTTTTTACGATTTTATTTTTTAAAATCGTTCATGCAGAAACATGTGCATTGATATTCCCACATTCCAGAAAAAATAACGAATACGAACCGAATGCTCCTCACGGTAACATCGATGCACGCACAGCTCAAGGGTGAACGCGTGAAGACCACTTCATTTATCGCGTCTAAATAAATAAATTACAAATTTGAAGCCACTTCCTATAATCCAATAATGCGGTATGCACGCAGCCGTAACTCGTCCTTGGCTCTTGGACTTGCCCGAATGCACGTTCCCAAATATGAATGGAATTTTTGACGCGATGCATCCTGGGAAACGTCGCATCACTGTCCCCTAGCGGTTGATCGTTGACTTAAAACCCCGCTTTATTTAAATTTCGTTATTCAAACTGGTGCACGCTTAGATCTGCTAATTAGAATGAGATAAATGATCCATAAAGCCTAAAATTGTTGACAAAATCATGTAGTTTTTGGCTCATTATATTCGTATCTATGTGCACTTCCAAATTCAGTCATAACAATATAAGAAATTGAAGGTGCATTTTTACTTTTTTTTTTACAAAAAGTAAGGATATTAATAGACTTGGATTTTTTCTTAAAAAAAAATGCACCATCGATTTTTTATATTTTTATGACTGAATTTGAAAGTGCACATAGATACGAATGTAATGGGCCAAAAACCTCATGATTTTATCAACAATTTTGGCTTTTATTTGTGATTTTTATCTTAGATTTTTTTTTAATTTTAGAGAAATTTTAGAGAAAATATTTTAATGGTAAATCTAAGCTTAACCGCAAATAAAACCTAAAGTTGTTGATAAAATCATATATATCGTATCTCTCGTATCAATCGTATACGTGAGCACTTACAAATTCAGTCATATTCGTATATTAGTAGGTGGAGGGGCGGTCGTGGTCGGTTTTGTAGGGGAACTATCCCACCATTCGCCCTTATTGATTGTCGGCTTATATTGGTGGCTTATATTACATGGTTGATGTAAAAACTGCTAAAACCATTTGCAAAATAAAGCAAGAGCTTTGAAGGGCTTTAGGAAGCTAAAAATGAATTGGATTAGTATGGCAAACCATAAATGGAGGAGACATTGAACGACTTTTCCATTTAAGGTTTATTCCAATTTACTGGCAAATTCATTTAATTTATGGCGCAGCACACTCTCATAGTGTTCTGGTGGTCATGATATCATCCCTAAAATGAATAAATTTAACCCCACTGTATCCCACATAGTCCCAAACATACAGTACACCACTACCACATCGATGTTAAACTCTATGGCGTCGATTACATGGTTATTATATTTCGAAGAACCTTTATTAATTAACATACTGTTGACTGCATATTTAACATAAGACAACAAATATTGCAAAATTTCGAGATAAGATATCATATTCAGTCGTTCCTGCTCATTACATGGAACATTTTAACTCAAACGTTAAAAAATACGAATTTTAATCACAATTCTCCTCATGCAACTGCGGGATAATTTTGTGCAAACATGACTCCATAATGGCTCCTATCAATCGCCAATTTGAAGCTCATAAAACTGGCTTGTGGCAGTATTTTAACGTGGTCACAAAAAGGCACACGGTCCACGTTCTTATTATACATGTATACAAAACGCAAATTTGCATGCATTAGTGATTAATTGATCGCGTTATAGTGCCTGTACATAAAGGACATCGTCGGTTATAAATTTTGATGAAATATTATCCTATCAATGTAATGAAAGGCTCGTTTGATATTGCTTGCAAGCTCTTATGAAAGAATTTGTGTATCAAAATTCTGCGAATGCGCCAAAACAATTGACTTTGCCATACTGCAAAAAGTTTACCATTTCAGAATGTTTAATGTTGAGCAGATTCGAAAATTCTTGTTCGCTTGTGAAACTCCGGTGGAAATTCAGATACGGCTATGACAGGGTTCCCCAGACCTAGAAAACCTGGAATTGTCAAGAAAACAACCTCGACAGTTTCTGAAAAATTTGATGTACTTTGAAAAAGTCACGGAAATTTACCTTGTACATAAAAAAGTAAATTTCCCACAATAATAAAACTTTGAACACAACTAGTTATCGGTTAACAAAAAACAGGATTTGACAGGCAATTCTGAGTTTCCTTATATTGAGGGTTTATCTGTTTATACAGTATAATAAGCAACAAATAGCATCCTTATATTGTCATGATGTCAAATTTTTGCATCATCGTGGAAATTTGTTTTAAAACCTGGATAAATCAGGAAAGATGAAAAATTCATTTCTGGGGGAATCCTGTATAATGAGATAACATTTACAAAGTAGGTAGTTCTGCTTCATTGTACACGGAAGCAATTCGTGCACACATCCTGCAGTGTTATCATTTTACGATATCAGTTCAATTGTCATTTTTGTTTACCCATCAATTTCATAGAGGGATCAGGAGCACGCGATACAAGAGTCAGGCCAGATAGAGGTCACATTGAGGTCGTAAAGATGACACGAGCGTCAACATCGTAAACATGCTAAAGTTGCATAACTCAGCTTATTTACGAGTGTTTAGTCCACACATTTTTTCCATACGCACAGAAAGCATTATGATTACTTCTTTATAACTATTATACCTGTAGCATTACTTTTTTGTTAACTGACCAAGTGAAATAGGGTTCAAATGTGCCTCTTATCCTCCCTGTCTCACTTATAGTAGTAGTATAATCGCGTCTCAACTCTCAGGAGTTGACTGGGGTAGCGTCTGTCCCTCTGGGCTTGGTGTCATATGGTGGGCAAGTGGTCGAATCGGTTGCGGCCCTTGGTTCCCTGCTGGTAAAGTTGAGCTTGTTTGGCGTCGGGCGTGTTCGTCTGAGAATGACTTCCGGTCAACTGAGGTAAAATGTTATAGTTTCCATTCTGTCAGAAAATAATAAATCGTTTACTGTTGGTTTTTTGCTCGCGCACACTGATTTCGAGACAATTCCAATATCTACTAGGAGACGCTCAAATGTTATGTCATTGCAATTTCGTTGTTTTTAGATCTCCTCCTAACCCCATGTCAGTATCCGTCATTATTTTCAAACCCCCTCCCCCAATCCTCTACACCACCAGAGATGACAATCATTGAGAAAGTGGGCTTCACTTAACGGCTTGCAGACTGACAGTGATGGCCTGCAGCTTAGGCAGACAAAATAAAAAATAAAAAAATTTTTTTAGCCAGGTCAGGTTGGGTTACGTTAACTGATATTAATAAATTGAAGAATAAGAAGGAAACACACAAAAGCAATTAGAGGATAACTTGCGACAGCTAAGACAGGCGTCATTCTACTAGACAATTTGTAATTAAATAAATATTCTGCGAAAATTTTGATCAGGTCACATTCTGCAGAACAGTGTATATTCAACTTTGTCAATACAAATTCAAGCATTGATGACGAATTATAGGGTTTATTCCAATGGTATATCATCATTCGTCATCATTCGGCTCCCATGCACACCCCAACTCCAAGAAATTTAAAATATTCCTCTTGTTTT
Source organism: Cylindroiulus punctatus (assembly GCA_034695085.1). Taxonomy (NCBI): domain Eukaryota; kingdom Metazoa; phylum Arthropoda; class Diplopoda; order Julida; family Julidae; genus Cylindroiulus; species Cylindroiulus punctatus. Next base: position 7,986 of record JAQFYZ010000320.1, read on the forward strand.
TCCCACAACAAAAAGGAATACTTCCCAAGCATACTTGTGAATTTGCCATCTGGTGTACCAGGACATCCACGATTTCAAAAGGTTTCAATTACTTACCCTAGACCCTCTGCTTCTTCGTATACGCTCATAATCGTCAACGTCGTAATCGGAGGAACGCTGGGTATAGCTGGAGAAGTATGGATGTTGCAGAAGTTGCTGCGTGGTGTACCTGCGGGCCGGATCCTTCTCCAAACAACGCTGAAATTTAAAAAAATACAAACGCCTTATTTCAACAATTGCTTATAGAACCCTCTCAATCCTTTTCCTTAATTGGGGAATAAACCATATTAGGATATCATATTACATGTCTTATTATTATTATATTATATTACATGTCTTATTATTATTATATTATATTACATGTCTTATTATAATTATATTATATTACATGTCTTATCATTATTAAAAGTTGCAGAGGAACATGAAATTAGTCGCAAAACAGTTCTATACAGCCTATACCAGAAATTGGAAAAATTTACATTAACTTTCTCCAGTTTACGAGGTAAATTTTCACAGAAAGCTTCACACACAGCTTTCACAGCTTTCACAGCTTTCACAGTAAAGCTTCACAGAACGATTCAAGTACAAGTCGGGTGAATCATTGGATACCACGTTCATGAGATGCTCTGCTGCCATTAACACTTTGCCTTATTTTCTTGTCCTATTTAATTACACATGTTTTTGAATATTCTCCAATGCAAAATACAGATATAAGCTTCATGGCCACCTCGATATTTTAACATATATTTAAAAAAAATCATATTTATATTTATATCTTTGAAAAATAAGAATCATCTTATAACAATAATAAGTTAAAATGATTAATTTTGCAACTTAAAATCATGAACAAAGTATCGAGTTGGTATTGTGACTTTCAATTAAAATGTACCTTTAAAAAATCCATAGCTGCTTCGTTTATGTCCTTGGGCATTTTTTGCTCTAATGGATCCTGTAAAAAATTCAAATTTAATTACAATTCGCCTGTGCATATTCTTCGTCTCAGGCCCCTGGAAAGCAACTTACCCTAACTTCGGGTTCGGGAATTGTCATTCCGGCAAAAAATTGATTATTCTTAAATATTGTCATATGCCTCGGCGTTAAATCACCTGAAATTGTTGAAAGCATCATGATAAAGCTTCCATAAGTCTTTTTCCAATTTTCTTCATAAGAGGCTTACCTAGAGTTTTTCTAATTAGAAACAACTGATCCAAGTCAGATTTTCCAGGCCACAGCGCTTCACCAGTCAGTAATTCAGAGAACACACAGCCAATGGCCCATACGTCTACTGGGGCACCATATTGGGTGTCTCCTACCAAAAGTTCTGGGGCTCGGTACCATCTAGTTGCCACGTAGTCCGTATAATTCTCTCCAGGACCAGCTGCAATAATTGATTTTTAACACTTTATATTATTTAGTTTTAACATTATTTTCTCAATAGTATTGGTCGAATTCTTACTGAGCATCCTTGCGAATCCAAAATCACAAAGTTTAACGTTTCCTTCTTTGGTTATAAGAATATTTTCTGGCTTTACATCTCTGTGGATACACTGAAAAATAATAAACGTTTTTAATCACTTTGGTAGCTAAACCCAGATATTTCAAAACACTTTTCCAAAAAATAAGTTTGATTCAAAACACCCAGTTGCTCAAACTACAGTAATTTATCTGAATCTTGGAAGTAATATTTGCCATACAATGACATTTTTATTTTGCAAATAGCGCGCATTCCTCAAAATGGCTACTGTTCTCCATACACTTATTAAAGTTCTTATATTTACATGATCAATATTGATAATCAATATTGGTGTGAATAATTTGTACTTGATATGCCTATTGATTGTCTAATTAACTTACGTTATGTTGATGGCAGTAACTTAAGGCTTGCAGCGTTTGCCAAATTATCTTCTTTGTTATCGTTTCAGCTACCCTGTAAGCAACGAAAAATAAATTAACAGCTTGGTGAAATTATCATTTCGTCTTGCTAAGTTTTTAGTCGCATCATTCTGTGTAAAATGCAGGGTTCTATCCTCTTTGCAGAATTATTTTAGAAATAACTGTTATAGAGTCAAATTGACCAACATTTGAAAAAAAATCACAAAAGCTTACCCTCTTGGATTCTTCTCTAATTCGTTGAGCACTGTGTGGTCGCAAAATTCAAACACTAAGTGCAGTTTGCGTTTTCTTCTAAATACCTCTATAAGATTAACCAAATGGGGATGCTTGAATTGCTAAAAAGGAGAAGAAAAAAAAATATCGTCACAAATTGCCGAGTAACAAAAGTGAGGTAGCATGTTTACAGGTGGTGCTATGACTGATTGAGCAATATTTCCAAGCAATTTCATGGTGTCCGCTTTCAATGGACGAAAAAGGCGATAAAACCAAGATTAACGTAGATAGAATGTCATTAGACAGGAATAAAAGGATTGCACGAAATCATATTTCTTCGAGGTTGGGCAATTTTCCAAAATTGAAGACAGGCGTATCAGTTGTTGTTTCATGGCGCAAAACATGAGATAGTACATGCACCATGGCTTGGGCATGTCAAATTGTTGCATGCATTAGATTGGCAATAATGTTGTAAATTCGTGTAAATGATTAGTGTTAGTTTTAGTTGAAACAACAAAAACAATCGAAGTTATATATACAGTATATGCTTACACGTATACTTATCTGAGACCACATAAAATTGATAGCAATAACAATTGTAACAACAAAGGGTTTTAAAAGTTGAAAATACAGTATCTGTGCAGTAAACCATCGATATATACAAATGGACATTTCAAAGGACTTTTTATTCATTGTCAAACACAAATAATCATTCATTTGTCAATGGCAACGATGGTAGGCTGACAGCGGCATTGGTTACTGACCTCCAAGACCGCACTGGGAGATCTTTTGATAATCAATAACACATTTCCTGATAAAATGACGAGTAGGTAAACCTTGTCTGGCGAAGGTCGTCATTGGGCAATTTTGTCAAGTCTTGAAAAAAGCCTAGCAACACGCAGGTCGTTGACACCTGTTTCATGGCGAGAATTCAAATCGATGAATGCATGGTGATAAGCACTTGATTTCAACTGTTTGCGTGTTACCCAAGTCCGAACAACTGCAGATTATAACTTGACCCACCGAATACAGACACACCCTTCGATCGGGAGTATTATGTAACTAACTACAGGTATAATGTTTGTCTAAATGTGTTAATAATTCGATGGTGGGATGTCCAGAAAACACCTTTTCGATTACATAAGTAAAATGTACCAATTGCTGATATAATGATAAATTACTATCAGTAACTCCATTTTGAATACATGACTAAAGTTTGATGATTGGAAACGTATTGAGAATACTTGAACGTCTTATTAGTGTATATTGGAGACGTTTCATCATGGGGCTGGTGAAGTATACGATATTTCACTCTGATTTCGAGCCTACATTATACAAAATTACTATCAGTAACATTAAATAGCATTTTTTATGCAGAAAAATTATGCAGAAAAAACGCTAATTTTTTTAGAGACACACGTGTGCTTAAAAACGTTTAGTACACTCACAACGAAAATCCAGCTTTAACCTTATAGTTCCAATGTTGCACATTCCACCAAAGAAAATGTGGAATATTTGGTAGTTGACCATTAACTTTGTTTAATGTGGGTCCATTATACAGCCTACCCCTGTTACTACTAAGATATTGATTAAATGAGTGTGATGCATGCAAGTTTTAATCAAATACTGTATTTAGCAAAATGAAATAAATTTTGAAGGAAATAATGGGGTAAAATGATTTCAGTAAATAAGTAAGGAATGCACTGTTTCACAATGCTTCTAAACAGTAAACCTTAATACAGACGTGTCATTTTACAGAAAATTGATGATTTCCCTACAGTGCTCACATAGCCCTAGCATGCTGGTTGATGCTTATACTGGTCACATGTCAGACAACCGCCATAATTGTCACCCAAACAATAGGCACACATCATAGGTGACATTGCCCTTTTGCAGCCAGTTTCAGCACCAATGCATTGAAGGGTACTTTCAATGAAGGCTCATTCATTTCCTATAAAGCGATAAAAGGAAACAACTACCAGTTATCGTACATTTTCCTCCCATTTTTTCTATTATGCGTCCATATTTCATCACGAGATCAGTATTGGGTCTCGGATTTTACCTTGAGAATTCATTTCCTGCACTCCGTCAAACCCAGGTTGATGACCCAGGTAGTCATAAATTCTGCTGATTTAATCGATTCATTGTTTTTTGTCATGGAAACAAATTTCGTAAGTTAACATGCAATGAGGCGCCAGTAACCGCATCACGTGCAAGATTTTTCCAATATTTGTGATTCATGCTCGTTTTTCCTCACCAGCCTTAGAAATTCCAAGTAAAGCAATGATTACCTGTGACTTATACATAGCCAATCAAGGATATTAAAGCTTGAAACGCTTGTTGATAATGTAAATGGACAGTACCGTACTTGCAGCAATTTTTGTCGGATTTTTGTCAAATAAAATATCGTGTTCACAATTCAGGAGAAGTTGTTAAAAAGAAAATTCACGATCATAGTTAAATCATGATGGTTACATCTCTGGTCGTGGTTATTCGTTTTGAACAAAATCTCCTGTATTCTGAAACAAAAAAGGGTTTACTTGGCGAAATCAATTATTAATAAAAATTACATGTGCAGCCCATGATTTGTACTAGAATTGACCAACCCCTCATGAATCTATGTTATTCCCACTCATAAAATTAATAATGGAATTATTTTTTTCAATTACATGTTGTTTCCACATTTCAGAATTTGAGATTATATAGGGAGAGGCCTTACTGATCGATATCTGTCATCTACCACATAATTGTAGGGAACGCATGACAAGCGCATAAAAAATAATAAAAAAATTAAAAAGAAATTCATTAAATTCAGTGTATAATCTAACATCAATGCCATTAAAGAGGTAAATAGTGTGTCGAGGCCTTGGCCTGAGTAGATCGTTATTTGTTCGGGTCCCGCAGGTAGACATTAAGATCTCAATATACTAGTAAAGACTCGCTGTTTGCTGCTACCCCGATAGTCTGTTTGACAAGTGACAAGAAAATTGCGTTCGCCTTCATTAACAATGCGGATGCATGGTGGCTGCATAACGGGAATTGCTAATTAACTCATTAATAATAAAACAACGCGCGGGGCTTTGTTAATCATTAGTTCTGACAGGCAATTCCTGCAACGGTAAGCAAGCATTTTTCATGTTTGCAGTGGCTACGCCTGATAATCTGCACAACCTTCCGCATTTAGGAAATATAACAACAAATTAAGTAGGGCTCAATCCAAGAATATGTAAACATGGACTAGTTTCTCATACAGCATGGGTACGTTCAAGTATTATGTCATCACAAAATCATGAAGTTCAGACATTTGGAACCCACTCCCCCAAACGTCGACACTTATTGCACCAAAAGACTTTCGATGAAGCCAATTTTTAATAAATTCGATCAGAAATGATGGATTTAATTAGTTCACACTTCGATTAAAGATATGTTGTAACTAAAGATTGCCATAGAAGGAAATATCTTACCACAAATAATGAACGTTCTAGAAATGTCAGAAATGTTGAAAATGTTTAAAGATTTTAAATTATCGAAATAATTCGAATAATTATTTCACAACTTGCTCACTAATGATAAATTTAAACTATTTTTTAAAAAAAAAATAGAATGAAAACCTCGTCATTTTGTCAACTTCCGTCCTTCATTGCCATCACTGGCTAACCCCCACCGTTAAGACAATGACACAATACTTGAACGTCCCTTATATGACGACATGTAGATGAGATTTATAATGCCCACATCTTTGCAAATAGTTGTGTATTGAGTTGAATGGAACAAGTTGATGCAATTTATGGCATTTCATTCATATGATGAATACATGTATGATCAAATTCATTTGTTTGAGGCAATTTAAGGTATTTTTTGAGTGTACTCTGACTTGCTCTAACCTAAACTACCTAAAATGTGTCTGTAATTAACCGAGAAATAATCATTGTCACTCTACGAGCCGTAAGGCCGGAGAAGTCCACCTTGTCATTGTGTTTGCTATGTGTTCATGCTGAATTTACTTTAGCACGAAGTTTCAATTCGTTATTGGTATCCTAGCAACAGTTTCAACCTCACTCGCCAGCATTATCGCTTATAACGATGAATTTTTCATGTGCATTATGTGCTTTTGAAACACCTTTTGTTACAGTAATCTAATGGGTTTCCTTATGTACATGTACATCCTTTAGCGTGCCATTTACGAGAGTAGACGTGATCTCAGCCCGACATTTTCACGAAAACGAGCTGCAGTTCCATCCAATTAAAGCGATGATAATAATTTCAGCAATCACGCAAAAATGTGGCAGCAAAAAATAAATAATAAGCAAAATTAAAAATAAAAAATAAAAATCCCCTAGTCGGTAAAAAACGAAACATCCCATGCCACCCCAACAATAGGCGTATTCCCGAAGAGGGTATTGTTCTAAATAATTACCCCAAATAGAAATGCGACAGAGACAACCCAATTTCAAAGCAAACAGTTCGACACGAAATGTGGTTTCGCTTTAATTATAGAATTTTGCGTCATATTTACTCTTTGTGTGCTATTTACATCCCAAATGAGCATGGAGTTGTGACCTTTACCATATGCGTGTACAGTGGAACTCCTGCTGAACGTTGGATCCTCAGTGCACATCTATTTATTTTCAAATATAAGTCAGATATTTGCTTTACCTTCCCAACTGCAGACTATGTTAATCATTAGATGTGATCCAAACATGCACACGTGGCATCTACATGGTAGAACATTTTCAATCGTCCATTAATAGTTGTCCATTGTTAACATTGTTACAGCATGAGCATTATCAATAATGACATAAAAGTTCAAATCGGGTAACCCCGTCTCAACAGAAACACCGAATGGGTTTTTGCACTTCTCCACTGTCTACACGTGTCACGTGGGCGTTTATACCGCATGGATAAAAATGGGCACGGATATAAAGTTCATGCACCGCCAACAACATCAATATTGTAAGTCGCAGCGTCGACTTTTGTTATTACCACAAAAATTGTGCAGTTTTCCGGATTGAAAAGTTGCCCCTAATGTCGGGCAATCAAGCACTACACGCATTTTATATAAAAAAAAAATTGCCTACATACACATTACGCATTGCGTGCAAATTACAATGTACATCAATTTAGAGATTTTTTATATATTACGATATATTCCGTGTTCCAAATGTGAAGAAAATATACATATATTAACCCGGCTTGTCTAGTAAACCAGAATGTCACCAATTAGGTGTCTGAATTTATGTTTTTATTAAATTAGTTTTTTTGTTCAAGTGTTTTTCGTTTTTTTATGTGTTCTTTGACCAATCAGAACCAACCCAAACATATTTTTCAATTGCATTATTAAAGACCTTGCATAACATTACAATATCACATTGCGAAACATGTAATGCTATTTGGATGTGAAAATATTCTTAGAAAATTGAACAAAAAAGATGCATTTAATCTGCAAATTGATTAACAGTACACTCTAGCCTTGTATACTATAATTTCACAAGAGAAAGAATAACAATACGTCTAGTAATCTTTAGGTGTTGGGGCTATCGACACAACATAATGTTAGTTTGCTACGGGTCCGACTTCGAATTAACGAAATGATAATCGCTATGAAATCCAGATTCATAACAGACAAACCAAATGCTATTTGGAAACATTACTTTTGCTGATATGAGCTATGCCGAAGGATCAGCGCGCGTGTGCGGGCAGTTTTATTTGCATAAAAATTGGGCTTTTCCGATGTTAAGCAGATTACAATTCTAATTAAACTAAAAGCATCATTGTCTCTTTTTGACATAAGTGTATTTACGAGTTCGCATTTTGGCTATTTCGTGAGCGAATCAATATTGAGAATGACAAGGTACCTGGAAGGCGACCCCTCACACATGGACAATGTTGTTTATAATAGCTTTCGCTTGAATTAATTCATTGTGCGGAACTGATTTTTTCAGAGCGAAAAGTCGCTCACACAATGAAAGCCTGGATAATTCTGGGGCGTGGATGACCTTATAAACGAAAATACACGTATAGTGACTAAATTATGGATTTCATTATAAAGACTAGCTGTGTGTCTAGCACAGACAATTATATGCCAAATGGATGGGGACGTTCAAATACTATTTCAAATTTCCTTTATTTTCAGACCCCTTCCCTTGGTGTATCAGAATTTGAGCATAATTTATGAATATTATAGCACACAAAACATGGATCACAAATCATGGATTTTAGCATGGAAAACAGCAATTTTGACAATGTTACACAGCACTCAATTTGACTTACATTGTATTATTGAAAAATCAGATGATCATTCAGATATATTATAAAGTGTTATCAAAAAAGCATTAAACTTTAAAATGATGTTCCACAACAACAAGTTTCATACATGCTTTGTGTGTAATGTTAAAGGGTTAATCCAATTTTCGTTATTGAAACTAGTTTTTGAGCTGCTTTTATTAGAACTTCAATTCAACAGTCATGCATGGAAGCAGTGCAACTATGCTCTCCAATATTTCGGGCTGAAAGACATGCAACGCTGTGTTGGTGATTAATGGTTGGAAAATTGCCTCGAAAATTGCAGATTTAAACGCACAGTGCCTTCAATTTCATGACGTAATAACTCATAGGTGGGAGGCAGGGAGCACGCATTTGGTATCGATTAAACAAAACGAGATTACGAGCGTACAAATGCCAGATGCCCACCTATTCATCGGTGATTAGACACGTGCAAATCATATCGAGGCGCCAGCCAAAAACGGTTACAATATGACAAACAAATGCCCCTTTCGTTGACACGCCAGAATCTGCATACTGTCTTTGCATACAGTTGCAATAGTCCGAATTTGGTGCAAATAACACTAAAACCTTTATCAAACTTGTACCTTGAAGTTTGAAAGAGAAAAAATGCAAACGAAACAATTTTATTGAAAGTCGTTTGACTTATCACACTCAGTCCTGTGTATTTAAAAGGAAAGAGAGGTTAAAGATTACAATATCAGCAATTCGAATATGTGCATACAAGTTAGAAAAAGTTGATTATCAAATGTGAAAGATTTCATATGGTAAATCTACTCGCTAATCTTCTGAATTATTATTAAAAAATAATTATATATAGACCGCGATTTAAAGAGCTATTATATGTATTTGAAAATTTGTGATAGAAAATTTAGATAGAATTGAAAATGTTTTCTAAATGCATCAACCAATCACGCCAGCTAACACTTGAAACACAGATCTTATTTTTTGCCCTTTAAAGGAAGACAATTTGTAAAACATTCAGTCTTACCTTAAGAAGCCTAACTTCCCTCAGTGCTATTTTTCTTATAAGTGGATCGTCCTCGGTCTCCACGTATTTTTTAATAGCCACTAATTGTCCATTTTCCTTGTTTCTGCACTTGAACACCACGCCGTACGAGCCCTCTCCAATTTTGCTCAACTTTTCGTACTTCTCCATGAGCCTACTCGGAGAGGGATATTTTCTGGAAACCACAAGAAATTAACGAAATTAAAGTCCATCCTTGGCCAGTATTTCCACAGCACGCTATACTGTACATGGATGCGCCCAGCTTTAGCAGATTTTGGATAACCTGCAAATCCGTTGCAATTCAGCTCAAACAGTTGCAATTTTCCAAACCTGAATGGTCGGTTCTAAAGTGCAGTTTATGCAGCACGATAAGCAACATCACAATTGGAGGCTCCAAGAGGACAAGGCGGTGGTCGCCCAGACACGAAATAGGACAGTAAAGCAGGCTTAATTGCCGCCAGAATGATGATCAAAAAGTCATTCATTACGGTCGTTACACATGCAGGTTCCTGAATAATGCAAAGACAAATAAAGCAGCTGCCAAGCAGGCCATCAAACGTTGGACGTACTTGGCTCGGTATAAGTAAGCGTTATAAGGCATCGCAAACTGGAAGATGACTGGGTTGTCAAACGAGTAATCCTGTGGACAGTTAGTTCACTGTCGCAACTTTTGCCAAACTGTCTCGCGTTTGTGGAGCGAGCTCATCCCAGCAGCTGACCAGCATTTCTACTGAATCCATCGCCTTGACAGGCCAGAAAACGTGCGATTTTGAAAATCGATGGAAAGGACGATATGGGCTGTGTGGGCCTCGTGGCAAAAGATCACGTATAGGTGGAAGCACCCATTGAGCGGTTCTGGTTCATAAAACGCTTTCTAATTCTATTTCAATTCTGATGATAAGCGTGCGAATTAACAGCATCTTAAGTCGTAATTTCTCCAGAAATTGCGATTAACACTGATTGTGGACTGGACTTGTAATTCTTGCGATTACACAAACTTGCGATGAAACAAATAGATGAAATAATAAACTATCAAATTATAAGTTGTACTTTTGCGACATGTGTCAGAATTAGAAATTATTTTTGAAAAAAAAAACAGTTTATAATGCATCGTAGTGAGAATAGATAGTTAAACTTCCTGCTTGTGTATTAAACGAAACACGCATGGAATCCGGATTTTTTTTTTGATGATTTTTTACGGAATCTGTGCTGCCCCTTTAAAATGGCAAACCATACGTACACAGGTGTATGTATGGTTTGCCGTCTTTAAGGGGCTGGCCCGGATGCTGTTATACCAAACCTAACGGAATAAAATTAAAATAATTTGACTGAGCCTAGCAACGAGGTACAAGACGTGCAATTTTTAGCAGGGACTATAAGAAGCTTCATATAATTATTACCATAACATTACCATAATATATATACCAACATATTACAATTTCAAAACCTAGAAAAGTTTGAAAAAATTGTGGAGATGTTTTTATACATGTTGACGTAATTTTTCATTTCACATTACACCTAACCAACGATGTTAGTGGAGATCTTTAATAGGTGGTAGAGCCATTCGAGGAAAATCAATACTTGCGCAATTAGCAAATGGTAATTTGATGTTTATAGTAGTAAGTCTAAGCATGCAACCACACCATCAATTTTGCTTATGGTGAAATGAATTCCTTGAGAAAAGAGTGCAAAAACGTGTACATTTATTTTTAAACAGGTTAGCGTGTGTGCACTTGACCTTCACGAATTAATTTTTTACACTGACGTACGATGGCGAAGGAGGAGGCGGCATGGTCCAGAAACTAAAGTTGAAATCATGACATTTGGACTAATTATATAGCCGTGCATGTTTGGGAAGCGGTATGTTTAGATTAGCCGTTATCTTGATTCATGAATTAATTCACGAAGGTAAAATTGATTATGGATACACCGACGTCAGAATTTTTCGCAGCGGACATTTGGCATTTTCAGGGCCGCATACATTGTTTTCAGATGCCCGGGTGCATAATTATACCACAACAGGAATTAGTTACGAAATTTTACGTTATGTACACAGGTAACACCAATTGTACTTTCACAAATGGCAACGCTATTTTCAAGGCTAAACCATCACCACGAGTGAATAGAAGCCAAACAGTGACAGAAACACGCGCACAATGGACTTACCGAAATTACTTCAGAAGCCCCGAACAAAAATGCTGTTGGCAAAAGAAACAAACGAAGAAATAATAAAGAAATCATCACGACGGACGTTCCTTTTAGAATTTCCTTTCCGCCATCTTGCATTCACTGTATCGACCACCTGGCACATCGATTGAAGTCAACGTGTGCATCCTTTTGGGGTAAACAAGCAGCAAGGCGACGATCGCTAGGTGGCGCTTCAAGCATGACCATACGCTATGCAAATTCCGTATTTCCCCGAAAATAATTTACATTCAATAAATTACATTTGTGCGGTAGGCACAGAAAGTATGGAAACAGTAGGCCTGTAATAATCATTGTTCACGGGGAAATAAAAAGGAGTATGTTTCAAAGTAATATACAACTGAAACAGAAAATTGACTTTTTGCTGAAAAAAATGTCAATTATCTGCTATTCGTGTGTAGTAAAATCATTCTTGGGTTTATTTTTGGTTTGGTCTTATTCTCGGGGAAATACGGTGCACGTACTTGTACCATAGTTCGAGCATCTGAAGTCATCGTCAATTCAACTCTGTATTCAGTTTTCAGCAAAATATCCATTGTGGTATGAGGAAGAACGGACCATGAAATGGCTTTGCTTGCTGGCATGTTACAATGTATTTATGAATTACATGATGTATTCCACACTGAAGTTTAAATTCAATTTGAATACAATGAAGTACAATAAATTGATGCAAGTGCGTTTGCACACTACCAATGACGTTTATCTACATGTAAGTCATGCACATACAGGGTAAGCCTGTTTTACCTCCTTGACAGAACATCAAATCAAATCATTTCGAAATCATGCTTGCAGCGCCAATAACCTCATTTTCAAGAACAATTCTATCATCTGCTCACAACGACACACGCTTCAGGAAAACCATTCAAACGTCGATTAATAACACACCTTGGTACGCTAAAATGAATTCTGTAAAGCAACTACGTGTTTAAAATTCGAAAACAGGTGGCTTAGGTTCAATGTTCAATTCCCGGGCTAAAGTGAATGACACGTGCTTGCAATAGTTGACCACATTTAGGAGCACTTTCAGACCACAAATTTCCAAACATGCTTTCTCTACCCAATGTTTTGACTGCACGGTTTTCTTTCGGCTGTTGTTAATTTGGATGTCATGGAAACATGAAATATTAAAAAGAGTCAAGGGCGATACCAAAAGGCACTCCAACGTGTCGTGTCTTTCACGCAAAACGCTATCCCATAATACGTTACTCAATTTCATTTCTGTAAATTTTGAATAGTAAAAACCTTTGGGGTGGATTTACGAAACCCGCCCTTTAGATTCTATCATCCCAGAAGTCAACAGGTCTGTTAATATGGTCCATTACAAGATACAACATTTGGTGTACAGGTACATGTATTTTATAATTTGTGTAGTCACATGTACATATCCTAATTTTATATAGAATAAATTTTCTTTTGCTTTCGGATTGTCATCTAGGAAAGTCGATGCGTGCAAAGCTCATTAAATTTCATTGTAAAGCAATTTTTTACTTTTCTCATTCCAAATAAATGCAGGTTTCACGCATTTTAGAAAAGTTAGCAGTCGCAACAATATACACTGTATGCAAAGTTTACATGAACTCAGGTGCTGACTGTGGTTGTACTAAATTGAATTGAATATACCTAAAATAATTTTTTTTAAACAAGTCACTCCCAGATGTGTTTGCATGACCAAGATAACTCAACTCAAGGTACGTTAAACATGTTCACATGCATGCCTAAAATTTCTTACATTACAATTTCTTACAATTTCTACAGGTGTGCACGTAAATTATCGCGTCTTCAAATTTAAAATTAAAGATGGCGGCTTCAATCCTTCAACGAGGACTAAGTGAACCCTTTCCAAGAAGCTTAGTTAATTATCTTTCTTTTGGCATTTACTAACGAATTTGATTCCTGCTTCGTGCCCTGGATCTCGTTCGTGCAACAACTGCAGAATCCGCCCACAAAAGCGCGAAAAACTTGGGATCAACTATCACGCGAAGCAACTATAAAAAATCTCATAAGTTTCCACGCATGATAAGCTTTGCACGCAATTGGCACGTCATTTATAGATAACTTGAAACAAATACGATGTCCAGCACATGTGCAGCTGACTGTATATTTTATGAGCTATTCATCTGCATATTGGTGGCGCTGTGCAATTGATGGGGCATGTTCATGTGATAAAAGAACTATGGGTTTGAACAGCCTCATTACACAATGAAATGATGCATATATGAAAATACATGTATAAGAAGTAGAACTCAGCGATAAATCGTATCATAGCTTAATTCCAATCTATATGATAATGTTTTATTTAGCAATTCTATCAAATTTTGTCACTTGCATCACTAATGTAGGAAAACAATGATTTCTGGCCATGTGTTTCGCCAGATGTGAAGCTAATTTGCTCGACAGACCACACCCTCAAATTGCGTTTTTATATACTGTACTTGGAAGTAACGATTGGGTCCAAGAAACAATGATTGCTTTATTGAAAGACTTGTCGGGTGATATCGGTATTGACAAGTTTGAGCGAAGTTCTACGTCTCAGCACAGGAATGCTCATTACCATAATTACAAGAATCGTTTTAAACAAAACTGATTTACAAGGAATATACATGAATTTTGGAAAAAGCTAGAATAGCCACCATAGTCAAGGTTAGGCTAGTGTTAATTTCGAAAAGTGGAAGGAGACGCTGCTGCTGTTGGAGTACACGTGAAATAAGCAAGATTTGAACTTGGAAAATCTGTTCATTAATACATCATTTCATAGATTTTTTCATGTGTTTAACCATCAGCAACAAATAAAAACATAGCAATTTTAACATGGTGGTATTGTTTTTGGAAATTTATTTAAAACCAGCCAAAACGTAGTTTTGTTCAGCAATTCTATTGGGATGATCGAAGGTCATCCCAGGATTGAAGGCATTTTAATCAAATCCAATGGATGTAATTTTTTCGCAGGAATATGTAGCATGTCGTAGTAATTGCTCTCGTTAATCAAATAATATTGCGCGGTTTTAAAACAATTGAAATTTGCCGTCCTTACTTGTTGGATGTGAGTGACAAGCTTCTTCCTAATATTTCCATCCCCAAGGTAGCAGCGTTGCTCCAGTTTGGACGGGACATGGTGAAGGTAATCATTCCTTCAGTCAAGAAGAGGAGAGCACTGTAATAAAATTAACAATCAAACTAGTTATTACACGGCAGCCTTAATTAAATTAGCGTATCAATAAAGTTAGCAATCTATTGCTTAGAAATTTTCGCCCACCAAATTTTGAGACCGATAAAGGACATCTTTGCAATTTAAAATCATGACTTATTTACACAAACAATACTCAAAACGGACCAAAACTCGACATGCGCTATGTTTACATGCCAGCTGTACCTCACCTTAAAGCTCCCTTATACCCATTCATTAGAGATACGAGTTTTCACGGTTTGCATTAAAACCTGTCACCTGGTGGTGAAATGTTACAAAACACCCAGAATCCGCTGCTTTATAAAATGCATCACTGACCTTGAGTGTGCCTAGCTTGAGTTTGCTAAAACCAGATACAGCATACTGGACTAACTAATTGACTTGAGTATACATGCTTGATCATCATGCAATATTCGTACATCCATATTTCACCATTGTCTTTTTAGCCAACAGATTTCTTTATTTTATGAATTATGTCTTATATTTTTTAGTTAGCACATGAACAAATTAGTATTGATAACGTGACGCAGGTGCGTCAACGACCCTTATCATTCTGAACGAAGCCAATTCGGCCAATTCTGAACATACATGTAATTACATAAAAATGTCACAATTGTTATCTAATTCGGACTCTTCACTGAAGAGCAGGTGCAACATTCATGAAAAATGCAGCCCTCTCAAGCAAAACTACGTTTGCAGGGTCTGACTTGCACTAATTGCATGTACCATTAATTGTTAACTGAGTAAAATCACAATTAATTATTCAACTCACCTACTTTCCGGTTTTTAGCGGCTATTTCTAGAGCAGCTCCCATCCCGATTCATATAGCACTCAACTAACATGTTTTCGAGTTGGCCATCGAGGTGGATGGTCAGCAGGCACGTGATGTCATCGATTGACCAGTTGGGGGTGGAGGACAGGTGCGTGGGAGTGACAACGCCAATTGGTTAGCAGCCGCCAAATTTATGCTCCAAGAACGGAGTTTAACAACAGGGTAGTGGATGACTTGTGACTGGAACAGATTAAAGTTCAACGACTGTCCATGGACACCGACGGCAGTGTGACTGAGCATGGACTGAGTGTACCACCAATTGCACGAGCATTATTAAAACTGATCACGTGGGACCCTGGGGGCCCAAAAGACCTTCGCAAAATCACGCAATTAGCATGTCAATTAGGACCAGAGGTTGATTGTTGGCCTCCCCGCAGGGCGCCAGAACACCCATGACGTCAAAGGAGGTTATCTCTGAGCAGCACCATGACAACGACCCATTACTCAAAGCAATGCGGAACAAGTGGAATTTGATTTTAGGAAAAAAATTCCTGCACTTGGCATTATGACATGCATGCACAATGATCATAATTAAAATAAAAAAAATTTAAATCATTTTATTGACTGTGTCTGATTATATAAAGTTACTACAGTTGGTATTAAAATAAGAGAAAGTAAAAACCAACGTAGTTAGCATAATTATTTTTTATATAATCTTATATAAGTTCTATATAATTGGCTGGGGACGTTCACGTATTACGTCATCATGTTAGGGAGGAGGTTGCCTAAATGATAATTTTAACGAATGTCAGCCAAATGCTGTTTTTGATGGGTTATGGGCCTTACCATGGGAAGGGTACACATGTTTCAAAAGAGGAGGGTAATTATTATTCGGTGGGGAAATATGTTTTTGGGGTATGCCATGTTGAGCTAACGGCCCTTTAGACTTATCCTGGTTTTGTGAATGTGGCTGGAAGGTGCGCTTCAAATCTGAATGCTTATCATTTTGCGAGGTGGGATACTTTTCCAGTGAATGGGGGAGGTTTTTGAGCAAAGGAGCAGTGTACTTAACATGTGAAGACGAATCGTACTTTGCATGCGATGTCGAATCGTACTTTGCGTGTGATGTCGAATCGTACTTGTCGTTGGAATGAGAAGCGTACTTGACTTGAGCATGGGTGGGCTGCCCATGCCCATCCTCCTTGGAAGGAGGATGAGATTTGGGTTTGGCGGACGAAGGAGGATGCATGTACTTAGTAGAGGAATGGGAAGACTGGTGAGAAGGTGGGTGTGGAAACAGCTTAGCTGGAGAAGGTGAGGAATGTGGAGCAGAAAAATGGGAAGATTTCTGAGCAGGTGAATGTGAAGATTTCTGAGAAGGTGAAGGCGAAGGATACTTCACAGGTGGATGTGAAGATTTCTGAGCAGGGGAATGGGAAGATTTCTGAGCAGGTGAAGGCGAAGGATACTTCACAGGTGGATGTGAAGATTTCTGAGCAGGTAGATGGGAATATTTCTGAGCAGGGGAATGTGAAGGATACTTGACAGGCGAATGGGAAGATTTCTGAGCAGGTGGGTGTGGAGATTTCTGAGCAGGAGAATGGGAAGATTTTTGAGCAGGTGAGGGCGAAGGGTACTTCACAGTTGGATGTGAGGATTTCTGAGCAGGTGCATGTGAAGATTTCTGAGCAGGTGAATGTGAAGGATACTTAACAGGTGGATGTGAAGATTTCTGAGCAGGCGAATGGGAAGATTTTTGAGCTGGTGGATGTGGAGATTTCTGAGCAGGTGGATGTGAAGATTTCTGAGCAGGTGAATGTGAAGGATACTTAACAGGTGGATGTGGAGATTTCTGAGCAGGCGAATGGGAAGATTTCTGAGCAGTTGAATGTAAAGGATACTTAACAGGTGAATGGGACGATTTCTGAACAGATGAGTGTGAAGACTTCTTGGAAGGTGGATGTGAATGTGAAGAATGCTGAGTAGGTGAAGGGTACTTAACATGTGAAGGTGGTGGGTACTCATGTGGTGCAGGATACTCAACAGGTGAAGGTGATGGATGCTCATGAGGTACAGGATACTCAGCTGGGTAAGGTGATGGGTACTCATGAGGTGAAGGATACTCAACAGTTGAAGGTGGTGGGTACTCATGCGGTTCAGGATACTCAGCAGGTGACGGTGAAGGGTACTTAACATGTGAAGGTGGTGGGTACTCATGCGGGTCATGATACCCAACAGGTGATGGTGCAGGGTACTCATGAGGTGTAGGATACTGAGCTGGTGAAGGTGATGGGTACTCGTGAGGTGCAGGATACTCAACAGGTGAAGGTGATGGATACTCATGAGGTACAGGATACTCAGCTGGGTAAGGTGATGGGTACTCATGAGGTGAAGGATACTCAACAGTTGAAGGTGGTGGGTACTCATGCGGTTCAGGATACCCAACAGGTGACGGTGCAGGGTACTCATGAGGTGCAGGGTACTTAGCAGGTGACGGTGCAGGGTACTCATGAGGTATAGGATACTCAGTATTCGGAGGTGACGGGTACTCATGTTGTACAGGAGCATAGCCTGTAGGGGAAGGTGGCAATTGCCCTGGTGCGGTCAAAGGATACTCAGGTGGGAAAGGATCGTCATCTGGATAAGAGCAGTCTTCGGGAACAAAAGGATGGCCAGAGGGGAAAGGGTTTTCGTGAGGTGATGAGGGATGCCCATGATGATAGAAATAATCAGGGGCGTAATCAGCTGGAATCCCAAGTATTGGGGGAGGCGGGTACTCATGTCGAGGATGTTGATGTCCATGTGGAGTATGGGGCGGATTCCAAATAAATGGTGGATACCCTGTTGGTGTTGCAGGGTACTCGAGTGGAAACGGTGGGTAATTCCAAGTAGGCAGGGACCCTAGTGAAGGAAACTGAGGGTAAATCGGGTAATGTTCTTCGGGCCCATAGGGCAGAGAGCCTGGAGGTCTTTGAATCGGATATTGGTCATGGGGCCCATAAGGCAGAGGGCCTGGAGGTCTTTGAATCGGGTATGGCTCATGGGGCCCATAAGGCAGAGAGCCTGGTGGTCCTTGAAATGGGTATGGCTCATGGGGCCCATTGGGCAGAGAGCTTGGAGGTCTTTGAATCGGGTATTGGTCATGGGGCTCATAAGGCAGAGAGCCTGGTGGTCCTTGAATTGGGTATGGCTCATGGGGCCCATTGGGCAGAGAGCTTGGAGGCCCTTGAATCGGATATGGCAAGGATCCTGGGGGCTCTTGAATCGGATATGACAAGGATCCTGGGGGCTCTTGAATCGGATGTGGCTCATGGGGCCCATAGGGCAGGGCGCCAGGAGGCTCTTGGGGCAGTTGGGATGGGTACCCACCAACCGAATATGAACCATTGGACTCATAAGGTGAGTCAGGTGATGGTGTCAATGGAGAATCCTCTTCTGATTTGTAGCTACTGCAGTCGCAGGATTCTGGACAGTCACACTCTTCAGCACAGTCAGAACCGGTGCACTTATCACAGCAGACTTCACAGCAAGACTCCGAAGAATCACAATCGTTGTAACTGACCTCGGATTTCGTGCGGCACTGGACAACTTCCGCCGAATCGCAAGCATCGGTGCGGGTGTCGAATTGCTGGCCAAAAACGCAGACTTCCAGATAGGCAATGCCATTGGAGCACTTGAAGTAGGCGCTGCAGTCGTGCGGATGGACCTTGTACACCGTCCCGAAGGCTGGACAGGTGACCACTGGGGGACGGTCAGTGTCGAGGTAGAGACCGGTGGCGGTCACACCAACACCCAGGGTGCATGTGACAATGGTCAGAAGGGCCAAGACTTCTGGATGCATGCCTCGACAAGCTCTGTTGGTTGGAGGAATTTGAGGAAAAGCAATTGTCATACTAATCATGAAGCTCCAAATCTGCACAAAATATTTATACATGTATTTCAACTCCACTATTCCATTCTGCAAGAATGACACATGTCCTAGCTGTCGTAATTTATCCATTTTATGCTAAGGTATGCATTATGCCCACCACTATACATGTAGGTACAATATAAATGCTGATTTTTTCCTACCAGCTGGTAGGCTGGCAGTGATTGCCCATGTTAAGGGTCAGCTAAATCAAAAAATTGCGTTTTTAGGTTAGTTCTAGTTAGTTTAGGTTGAATCAGGTTAGCTTGGGATAGATTAGGCTAGGTTAGGCAAACAAAATAACAAAAAATGAGGGAAACGAGAAAAACATGCAAAAACATAAGAGATAAATTTCGACAGACAGCTATAGGACAGGTTCTTGTGCGCTATGTACAACATTGAACGTACAACATCGAAATATGCACATATACACAACAGTGGACATTTGGATTTCACCATCCTTTTAATTTTACCCCAGACCGCCAGGCAATCACTGCCAGCCAACGAGCAATTAGAAGAAGCCAACAATTTAGTCTGTGCTTCTGCAGGGACAATACTGAAGTGCATTACATTGAAACGTTCTAACGCTTAGTGCTTTAGCGAGTAATTAATTACACTTGTACGTCATGTTCGACAATTTTTCATACAATTTCTACATTTAAGCTCTTCAAAGAATAAGTTTTAAATTTTAACTTACTGCATGTACTTGTATGCTTCCTTAGCAAATCTGAATTTAACTGAAGTGACTCTTCAGGGCCCAGAACTGCAGAGGGCCCTCAGCTGATCCGATCACAAAATCTGATGTTGACTTGATTACAGATGAAATCTTTTACCTTTGAAAAGATAGAAAACTGTAGGACAGGGGCTCACATAACTCATTTCATCAGTACCCTTACCCATTCCTACGCCCTGCTAAAATTAAGTAAACAATAATTAATTTAGGAGTAAAAATGCACTTCACTTACCATCCAGGTGCATGAAAATTAAGTCGAACTATGGCTTGCATTTTGCCATGCTTAAGATATAGGACCATTAAATTACCTTCGTAAACATAAGTCCCACATGAGCTAGTGTCAAGCAAAGAACAATGTTAATTGTAATATGTAATAAAGTATTTCTTTCACTAAGCATCGCACGTTTCCATTGAATTTCTGATGAAAATAAGCAATAATAACTTCGATTGGCGTTAATTTGTTATTATTAAGCTAAAGTACTGCATGTATATTATACATGTACACTGTACCTATTGTAATTACTGGGCAGAGTTTGTTCAAACTCGACTGAGAAAAATTGACATTTCCAAAGGATAGAAAATAATTTGTGATGCATGGTGATAATCGCGGATTACAAGGGGTTGAACGGTCAATTAACTTGAATAAAAATTAAATTTTGCGCAGCAAGAAGAACGACAATAGCTTGGCAATATACAAGCTTAACCTCGTGGTTTATAAAGACATGGTTGGTCGTTCACTTATAGTTATAAACAAACAGTAATGTATCCAAAGCGTTTGATTAAATTGCTTGTATTTTGGCGAGTTGCCCAAAGTATCGGTTAATAAAATATGCAAATCTGCAAAACAAGTATGAACTACTTTTCATTATTCCGTTGCCATCCCAGCAAAAAATATTCCGAAAATATTCAAATATATTGCAATTATTTCGCTACAAATGTAAAAAAAGTGTCATTAATGGCAAAATAATTGAAATTTATTTGAAATATTTTCGGAATATGTTTTGCTGGGATGATAAGTCTGCAATCTCATTACGAGGTTGCCCATATTGCAATTTAGCGGAATACCCATCTCTGCTCCTACCAAAATTACACTATAAAATGGGAATTAAGGATGCCATATCAATGAGACAATTTCACATTGTATAATTATTCCTCACCTTGATAATTGTGTAAAGCTAACCAGAAATTCGAGTTGTGCCAGGTTGTAAACTAGAGGGGATTAGTGTCAGTTTTTGACACCTACATTTTAATTAAGGTTTCCACACATCATAAGGTCAATATCACTTGAGTTCCAAGGTTTTTAGGGTGGTTGGCGGGTAATTAACCTCTCCAAGTAACGTTCAACTCGAAGCTAAGGTTTTCCCAAAAAAACTCCACCATTCAAATCGTTTAAATCTGAAATTTAAAATGCATTTAAGTGAATCGTTTTCAAGATGTCTTCAACTACGTCTCGAAGATCAAAATAATTTTATTTAACATTAACGTACCCAGCTGATGACTTTCATTTCTTTCGCTATTATTTTGCCATAATCTGTCGCTGAAAGTATCCTCGACATTGGTTTTTCACTTGCAAACACCTTATGCAAATTAAGCACCCACCAAAGCAAATACATGTAGGTTATGCCACGCACATTTCGCAATACGATACAAATACAGATAATAGTCCAGTTTCTCTCCACATAAAATTAGTGTACATCAACAACTACATGTACATTATATAAAAATTGTATAGATGCAATGATGGTCATTTCAGGAGGTAATTGAATTCGTAGCCAGTTTGACAACCAATGGAAGAGTTGGGTCAGAATTTTTAAACCTTATTTTCAATGAACTTCTCTGTTTCTTTGCACTTGGCGTCAGCAAGATCTATGGAGTTACAGTGATGTGTTCACTACATGTCTTATGGTCTTTCAGTTCCTGTTGAATTTCTAGCTTTGCAGCCAGCTGTTTCAGGCCAGCTGCAGATCATCAGTTCTTCGTTGAAGTGCAATATATGAGGACAGACAAATGGCACTGGTTCCCCGTGGTCGCAGTAATAGAACACAGAGCAATTGTGAGGATCTGGCAATAAGAATAAATTAGCGTCTCGGCCATATTCTGGCTCTGGGCAAATCACTGGTGGTGCTTCATTGGCCATCGAGCTGACGGCGAAAAAGGTGAGGACTACAAGGAGGTTGGACATGGATCCGACGGCCATCTTGTGCAGTTGAACAAATACTAGAAAATAAAAATGAACGATTGTTTTGAGTTTCATAAAAATCTGATTTAGCTACGTCAAGATTTTATCTGAATAGCTACAGCCAAGGGCCCAAGACAGTGAATCAGGGGTTTTAATCAGTTTTAAGAAAAACATTATGTTCATACTAAAGCCAGGGGCGAAGCTAGGAGACGTCCAATTAGCATGTCATCATTTCAGAGGAAATGCAAATGAGGACAATGAGGACGAAAGTGAAGGGGGAATGGGATTGACGAAATGGTGGTGTCATTATTACTATTCAAAATCCATCGTCTGACATTCAGTTTTGCAAAAAAATTCGTTTTGAAAATACGTTTTCATGGGAATAAAATGACATTTTAATGTTTAATGTTTTAATGTTGCTATCTCTATTCAAAATTTGTGTTGTCAATGATTGTGATCAAAAAGGAGGTCAGAAAATCCCTAAATTGTGATGGTTTTAAAGCAAGTAGATATGGTTTTAAAGAAGTCAAGCATTTGAGATCCAAAAAGTTTCAGTCTTTTCAGACAAACATCAGATGTTATAAATGACATATCTCAATTTTAAAGAATGGGTTGTCGGAGGCCTTGCATCAGTTTTAGAAAAAAACATTATGCTTCTGCTAGGGGTGTAGAGGTTAGAGGTTAGAATGGATTAGTGCTCTGGATAAGACGACAAGATGAAAGATGGATCCGATTTGCCAAAATTGTATAAAAGAATATTTTAAAAGTTTTTCAGTTAGAATTCCCGTCACCGTTGGGCCATAGGCTCAAAAAATCAGAAACAAGCCAAAATTAAGAAAAGTGCCAAAAATGGAAAGCAACTTTTTAACTTACTAAAAAAACGCCGAACTTCGGTCCGCTCGCTGTCTTATCTGTCAGGATCGTCTTTGGCTGTTAGAATAGCTTTGATTTTAGTGTCACCGGACAGGAGTTTATATAGCATCTTCGAGTCCCAAAAACAAAGGGATTCGCTGTTCGGTAGCACAGGAATGCATCGAAAGCCATTGATCAATCGAAATTCTTCCATGGACAAGGCTCAACGTGTTACCCCGAGGGTTAAAAGATCTCAGCGTTCTGATTAAATATTGACAACAGAAAGTCAACAATCTTTACCTTGTTTATTACTGAGTCGATACCATGAGGTGGCCATGAACGACTCCCCAGAGTCAATCAACCAATTTAAGAGTTAGAAGTGGCTACTGTTATAATTGTCCATGAAAGTGCCCACAATTCGGTTACTGGGAGGAACTGTAATTCAATTGTTAGGTGCTTTTATGGAGAATTTCTCAATATTTAATCCTTTTTCAATAAGCAGGGTGTCGAACTGTAACTAATTTCTGGGACTTTTCTAGGCAGACAGTCAAACATCCTGATACTTGCTTTTTTGTGGAAGAACAAAAATGCTACTAAAACCATTCACTTTTTGCAATGTGCACTCATATTTGAGTGTATTTTCGAGAGCGAGACACACAAAAAAGTTTTTCACCCTGATAACACCCAGAAGCCCTTTTTGCTTTTTTGAGGAAAAATAGAAATGTCATTAAAAATCATGCTGGAGGCATGAGATGGGGCAACTATAATACGATTCATATGGAGGAACCAATATCTCAATACCTCTATGAACATAAAAGGCAACGGTGTCAACTGCGACACATTAAATCCAGGCAATCAGCTAATTTGATTAAACCCAAAAGGGCCAATAAATTGCAGAAAACAGGCACACGTTACTTGGCAACAAGAGCCAGAAGACGTTCTTAATCCTGGAATTAACCTAAATTCTGAACGAAAATCATAAATTTTGCATACATGTACATGTATTTAAAATGCCAATAAAGACAGCTATTGCCAGGCAAGCATATTACTTAAAATAATTAGCGTGCTTGCCTATACAAGGTAAGTAGAAAATGCCTTACCCCCCATAGAAGTTGCTCAAAGACTGAAAAGTGCAAATGGCAAAAATGGCAGTGATCGAAATGTATTAAAATGTATCTTGTAACATAGCAAAGTTAGAGCAATAGCTCCAATTTGAAAGTTGTAGAGAATGTCGAAATTAGTCCAAAAACGATTAATTTATACTGTGAACATTATTTCCTCCTCTTACAACTTTCAAACCTCATACATCAATCATCACTTGCTACTGCCAATGACACTTTTGCCATATTTGCGATTTTGAGCAACTTTTACAAGAATTTTACGCCCCTCCCGTCAATTGTTAATCATTATATCCAAGACAATTTAAGAAAACAATCTGACGAATTTAATGTCATTTCATCATAAAAATATACTGTATCTACATGTTAAATAATATTTCAGTTTTAAATAATTACAAATTATGCACACACTGGGATTATATTACTAAAGTATCGACTACCTGCAATTGCTATCATTTTTAAAACGTATGAACAGCAGTTACTTTACTTTTTGGAATAGTTTTGCAAAAAGAACATTTAAGTGTTTCGATTTCGAACCGGCTCTCATGGTACATGTAAAATGTTCATTATATAAAAATACTCATTATTGGTCCATTTATGCTAAAACAAGTCAATGCAAACAATTTTGAAAAATGCACATGTTTTGTCAATATGTATTTTATAACATAAATAGACAAAGGTTGAAAAGTAAACTTATTAACCTTTCTTAATTTATGGCATAAAACGCATAGACATATACCCAAGGAAAATGGTATCGATTTAATTATACAGATGAGTTGATCAGTTTTAGGGTATAATTTTACAAAAAAAAAGGGCAAATCGATGGCTATCTGACATTATGGAATCGAGCAATAGCTGGCTTTTTTATAATCTACCTTTCATACAGTGTAACACTAACATGCCATACTCATGTCGTTATTCATGTCATAACATAATTGCTGGCATTGGTCAACAAAATAATGTTATCAAAATGAGCAGAAGATGATTGCAGGATGGCATCAATAAAAATTATATCATTCTGCTTAATTCAAAGGTCTGAAGTGAAACGTGATGGAAATGACGATGATACGATAATGAGGGTTATAGCTAACTACACTGAAATATTACGGACTCCCCGCATCATTCGTCCACTGAGGTTCTCGGAGATTTAGAATCTAACTTGGTCCAAGACCACCCACCTTGACCGTCAAGATTGAGCTCGGCATCGTGGTATTGGCGCAAAGTTTCTCGATGGCCAGCAGAGACTAAGGTGATCCCCAACTGAATGCATTTATCATACAGCACTTTTTCCAGGTCGAAGCCAACAGCGCTCGTGGCTTCATCTAAAACTGTAAGGTTATCGTTGACGTTTATATTAATTTTTATTATCTTTACTAATTTACCACATGCCATTGTAATAAGTGCTGTAAGGCTACTGACATCAGAATTTGCCTTTGCAAACATATACTACACATTGAGCTGAATGTCGCCAAATGTTTTTTGCGGAGTTTTGCTTCATAGTTTCGTTTTAAAATTCTCTACTCACCAGTCTAAAGATCCAGATCTACACTTGTCTTTTTTCAAATAAACTTGAAGTTTTGATAGACATAGGCTAAGCAGCGATAGGATAGTAATGAATTATCTTTCTATATAGAAGGGCAGAAATACTACACTACAGAATAGTTCCAAGATCCAAATGCTCCAATTTTAACCCACCTAGTCTAGTACACAAGAATGATGCATCCTAGAGGATATAATTTATCGTTCTCACGTGGTTTTCTACTTTTTCATTTTTTTACTCAACAAACTAACCTAACCTAAGCATGTCATTTCTTTATTTAGCTGCCCATTCACCATGCAATCAATGCTAGTTTGTGAGTAGGCAGGAGAAGCCCACTTCCACATAGTCTATGGCTGATCAGGACTAAGCAGGGATTGTTTGTTCTACTACTACCTTCAGAGTAGTTTAAAAATATTCTTCAAGTTGTAATAGAAAGGAAACAAAATTACTTACTAGCAATTTTAGGATGATGATAATATAGCCGGACAAAGCAGAGCCGCTGCATTTCTCCTGGTGACAAGGCGTCATACCTGGAGTGGAAAAAAATGGAGATCATAAAAATTAGGAGCACAATTTAATATTAGTCTTGCTGTGAGTGCCATACCAAATCCAGTCCGGAGTGACATCCAAGCCACCGATGCGGTCCAGTAATTTAGTCAAATCAGCCAAATGTAAAAAGTGTATTATTTTATCATCCTCTTTGGCGCTGGACTTACTTTCATTCTCATCTTCCATCAAAGGGTACACAATCTTATTCCAAAAATCAGAAAGAAATAAGATTAAAGACATGAAGGGCTTGGATGATAGCTAATGCAAAAATAACATAATAGACTAACCTGTTGACGAAGTGACCCATCAGTAAAATACGGCTTTTGGGGAAGATACAACACTTCGGTAGGAAAGCTGCTCACAGAACTTTGGAGGGATCCTATAAAATGCCCAAATTTCCAGTAACTTTATTACTTCTAGTTTTATATTTCTAAAGGACGAGAAAGCCGTACCAGTACATAGGGGCCAAAGCTTTCCGAGAACCCTGAGAAGGGAGGATTTCCCAGAACTGCTGCTTCCTGATATCAGCACGTTGGTCCCGAGCTTCAAGACAAGATTTAGATCTATGCATACCAAAACAATTTCATGTTACCGTTTGTGTTATATGCCAATAATAGTGAGCAAACCATTACAGATAACCTACCGTTTATTAACATCTGATTTGATTTAGGAGTGTGATACACAACTTTATGCAGCAGAAACGCGTAGCCTTCAGTGTCCGCACAGGTATCACTCGTGGTGCTTGCTAGCGAGTCATAGGGCAGCGAGTAATAAAGTTTCGCGCTGTCTCTCGATTGATTGCATTTATTTCTGTCATGTTTGGAGTCATCTGGCACGTGCATCATTTCCTCTATGAGCTGGGCAACCCTGTACAAAATCATACATTCTCTCAATGTTTTCCTGACATGTAGTCTGTAGTGCACACTGAATTAAATGTTAATGTATTGGTTAGCCCGAAGTGTTTTTCAGCATACCTGTGAGTGGTTCCTGCAATTTGAGTTACTTTGATTGCTTGGTCAACCAGTTGTGAAAAGCAATTGACAAGGTACATGCAGACGAAGGAGGTCTGTCAACGTAGTCAAATATGGTCAGATTTCCTCCAGGCCTGCAAGCTGGTTGGAAATTTCAATTGAAAGTGGCTTTACCTGACTGACGAGTGAACTTAATTCGGTGGCAGTCTTGTCGTCGTATTTTCCCGAGAAAATGGGGACGGCAATGATCAGGAAGCTGACAATGCTTCCGAAGTAGTCAAAGATGTTGGTGAATACTGAAAATTCAATAAATTGTAAAAGTTTAGTGTCACGCAATCTGAAATGCAATTGAAGAAGGACTAAAGAACAGTGGGCAGGAACACCCAATGTCCCCGATATTCATATGGGAAGGAAGATCCGAAAGTAACGCACCATATTTTTTGTATATTCCTTATTTGTGCTACAGCACTGCTATTTTTATTGTGAGTCAGGACACATTACATGTACGAGCACAAAAGGGATATACCAGGTATATTCCCTGCTCCAAACGGGCACAAAACAAACGCAAAAGCAGGGTTAATGTCCTGGTACTGTAAAAAATTATAATTACTTACAATTAAGAGGATACTGATAATTGAATAATTTCATCTGTTGTAATATTAATGCCCGTAATTTCTCGTTGACCTTCATGGACTCTACTGGACCTCCACCCAAAAACGCCAAAGATTCAGCATTAGACCGAATCTGCATGTGCTTAAACCTGAGTAAGGTAAAATTACAATTGAACAAATTCTGTGTGGAATGCAATCCTGTCAACTGTGGCAAAACTGTCTAAGCGCCAAGTAAATGTGCAAGACCAGATGTGCTAACCTGAAATTGCCTTCGAGTTTTTCTTGCCCAGCCACGATTCCCACAATTGGTGACATGAGTAGCTTATTGATGACAGTTCCGAAGATGAAAAAGATGAAAACGCCAGTTGGCCCAACCCATCCAGTGCTACACCAAAATAAGGGCGTTTATTATTAGTTTGTCATTTATTATTATTAGAACTGTCAACAATCATCGAACACCTCAAAAATAAAAAATAAAATGTAAACATAACTACAAGAAAATCTACAACTACAGGATGGCGAATATAATGCATCATTCTATAAGGCACACATATATTTATCGATTGTAATTGCTTCCAAACAAAGAATATGTACCAAAATAAGTTAAATGGTGGACATAGGTGTGGAACTACCTCTTAATATTATTCACACAGAGGAAATGTTCTGTTTTTCAATTCTGTCCGCAGACGACCATGTAAAAGTTTCAAAATTTTTTATCAAGCTATATTTTGCATATCTCTGTTTATATTTAGTGGATGTTGCCAACTCAAAATGAAATCTGATAGTTTAGCCCGAAAATCTGTGTGCACAATGCCACTTTGATAAGTGTATTTTAATCATGTCAGCACTCGAGTTCTCACCTGCTGTATGCTGCATAAGAGTAATATGCAATAGTGAAAGGTGAAATAATGATGACAGATATAATGTCGCTCCAAGTTTGGCACATCTTATCTACATCTTGGGTTATTCGTTGATCACTAAATATTTGGATAAGAAAGATAAACGTATCATTGCTCGAATTATCAGGGTTACACGTCGTGCAATTGAGCAAATCTTACATACGGATTATCAATAACACCATCAATCACATTAAGGTGATAATATCGCATTTTGATGAAGTATTCACGGTGAATCGCTTTGCATAATAATTCACGCCAGGAAATGTACAGCACATTGCAAACGTACTTTTTGTTTGTCATCACCTGAAATTTACAAAATAACATTACACTTGACATATATTTGATTATTTTATATGTGGATAATTCGTGCTGATATACATGTATGTCTGTGATGAAAGGAATTGATGGAATTAATCGTTTATAATTACCAGTCAAGTTGGTGAGTTTTGATAATGATTATTTATGTACTGTATTTGTTTTGTAAATAAATACAGTACATGTACATGTACATGCTTGTTTATCAATTTCTAAACGGTGTACATGTACATGATTTGGCCAACCAGTCTTGGTGTATTGAAAAATTTATCATTATTGAGATTTGAGGTGATGTACTGTATGATCACCATTGAAAACATTTCGAAACAGATTTTTGGATTTT
Source organism: Cylindroiulus punctatus (assembly GCA_034695085.1). Taxonomy (NCBI): domain Eukaryota; kingdom Metazoa; phylum Arthropoda; class Diplopoda; order Julida; family Julidae; genus Cylindroiulus; species Cylindroiulus punctatus. Next base: position 37,601 of record JAQFYZ010000320.1, read on the forward strand.
AAAAACACCGCAAAATGAATTGTTTACCTTGTAGAATTTGCCAAAAACAAGAAATTGTGCAAACCTGCATTCCAATCTGTAGAATTTTGAACGTGTTCGTATTCGAATTTGCACTTTATCCGAGTTTGTTTATTAATTTTTTCATAAACATACGGAGAATGTTACAACGATGAAAACGAACCATGCAATGGCAAACATATCATTCTACAAGGTAAATAATAACCATTTAAATAAAGATTATTCAATTATGGAACTCTCAGAACTTCATACAAAAAACCGTACACACATGATTTGCATGATAATGGCTTACATCAAATTATTTACATTGAATTTTTCCAAAACAGCGTATATACTGTATCTCTTTCGGGAATTATAGTGTACAACAAGCTCAAATATTGCTCAACTTACAAATGTCAAGGCAAGGATATATAACAAGCTATTTATGGTCGTCTTCCAAAATCCATTGAGATCCCGACTGCCCAAAACTCCATAATATTTGCTCGATATGAGCCCCACGTTATATATCAAGAATTGCTCTAAATTCAAAGGAAAAAATAAATAAATAATAAATAAACTGCATCCGAATTAAACCTGGGTAAACTACCCCAAAATTGGGGACACGTTACTGTAAACATGTAGAATAAAAAGTGCTCTGAAGAAAGAGATCAGTGAATGTGTACTGGCCAATACTCATTTTTAAGTCTTTTGGGTAACAAGTACTTTCTGATAAGCTGATTTTGGGAAAGCTGAAGTATTTTTGGCTATATTTTGATAACGCCGTATTTGATCATATACTGGTATATATTATCCAATAATTACACCATTGTTAAAATATTGACTCCGCTAGGTGCTAGATAAATAATTGATGCTAGATAATACACGTATAATTAAATGTTCGATTAATTAGGCTGATTTGAAATTATATAACCGGGTAAATGAGAATTTTCGTTAATTTTTCTTTATGCACTTTGGCAAACATTCAGGAACTATATCTATTCCAGATTGCAAAAATATGACAAATTTTAATACCCTATAGACTGTCCCTTCAAAGAGTGCAAATGTTGTGGGCTTACTACAGAAGAGTCCCTGATCTGCCCTGCTTCGCCATAGACGCAATGAGAAAGTGTGCTACGCCTCAAGGTTTGTATGCTCATTTCCCAGTTATACTTGCCTAAAATTGCGATGGCCAATAGTAGGTAGAACAGCACAGCTGTCAGTGAAGTAAATCCAGGGAAGGCGATTTTTGAAAGCAGGTAAGCGCGTTTGAGGAACAACCAATCGAAGTGAAAATTCTGTTTTGGCCTGCGATAATAAATAATTTGGGAACGTGTATGAATAACAGGCTTCTTTCTTTAAAATGTGAACGGGCATTTTCGAGTCGACAGAGGGGTTACAGTCTCTTTTTGGGAGTATGGAGAAAATCCAAAAATACTTCCACCCACATTTGGGACACCCTGTACATACTGGATGTTACAGAAGAGCAGTTTTTCTTTACAATTTTACATCATCCTTCCGTTATCTTTTGGTGAAATACATTTAATTTCCATCTGCATGATGTAGCTGTGCAGCAGTTCAACATAATCAGAGTCAAAAACTTGATAAAAACTACATTGTATTATTCTGCAATTCTTCTCATGAACTTTGAACTGATTTTGAACATGCACGCGGTACTACACGCATGAACGAGAAACTTTATTATCTTTATGAACTAATTAATACGCACCCAGATTCATTTTTAGTTGATGCATCCATATCCAATCCAAACTCTGCAAATCACACGATCAAAAGATTAATTTGTGATTATGCAGCTGGATTCTAAACCGCTGGCAACCCGTGTGACCTCGTATGGAGCCGTACTTGGAATCCTAAATCAAATGCTAAATCCTATACATTCGTTAAATATACTTGACAAATATGAAATTTCAATAAACGAAGAACTAAACCTTTGCATTGCGGGGATACAAACAATTGTAGTTGACATTAGTCGAGACAGTTCTAATTTCAATATTTATACGGACAAGCATTGTTCATAGATAACTGACGTATTTTTGAGACACCCCACCAAGATAAATGGACTTGCCCATGTATACAGGGTGTATCAGAATGCTCTGTTGTTGTTAATTTTATTTGTTATCAAAGTATGGATAAACAATAGTAGTAACCTTCATGATGTGCCGCCAGGAGCTTAAAATGCTCAAAAGTTATTTCCCACTTCTCATGTTAATTTATGCATGTATTTGCATTCATTTTCAGTGATTCACAGCCCACATTTCCAATTACATGTACATGTACAGTACATGTATATTGGAAAATAACTTGCAAAGCTAAGTTGAGAGCTTACAAAATTTCGAGGTGCAGTAAACCTACAGGCTATGGTGGTTGATTCCAATAAGAATATTTCATTTTGCAAGCCCACTACACTTCAAAATTTTCAAGCCCCTCTTTTTTAAAATGATAGCACTCTCCTAGCATTTTTATATTTATAGCATCAACATGTTTTTGTACTGGAAATTCCTCCGAGGTTTCTGGACCGAAAATATTGGTTGAAGGCTCATTTTAAAATGTCCCGGGTAGGTGTGCAATAGGATCTCAGAATTTTGATTAACCGATCCAATCAAAAGTCACCGCAGTCATCAAAGTCGCGATTTCGCCCAGACTTGGCATATCAATTTTAAACAAAATTCAAATTTTCCAATTTCGAGAAAAACTTTGAAAATCGCGGGAACTGAGGTTAGATTTGGTTTGCTGAGGTACGCTAGGACTTACTATTCAGAATATTCATCAGCATAACCACAGTCCAAGACAGCTGCAATATTGAGATCACCTCACCAGATCAAGACTCAAAACACTACCACAGATTATACACAAATAAGATAGTTTTTAAACACACTGACAATATAAACTACAAAAAACAATTGAGAGAATGTAATAAACGCTCCACAAAGTATTAAAATTTATATTTTCAGAGTTGCAACTTGGGGGCTCATCTGCTGTCGAACTTGGCCCATAGAAAATAGTCGATCACTGAAGTAAAAAGAATAAATTTTAATACAATGATCAATGCTACAAGGAGCATTAGAATTAAAATACTCGCCTCAAATGTTTTCGTGAGCTTGGCAATGTTTTAGAAGTGGAATTTTCTTGTGCCGCTGTCCCTTTTTTCCATTTAAGTTTTTCAGGTGCAGGAAGGGGAGGATGAAAGAAGATACAGTTAGCCCTGCTACACCCCTGCCCATATCGACACGGCTGAAAGTAAAATGAGAGCAAACAAGTTAATTTGGTTGAAATTACCTTTAATGAAGAATAGACCAATGCAAGCTTAACAGCTCATAAGCAACATTTTATAAAATTACTATAAAAAACTCGAATCTGACTGACCTTTGGATGATAAAACTGGCAATCGACGTTATTACAGGTCGGAATATTTCTACAAACTATTTTCTGTGGGGCCAACGGAGCTACTGGCTGTCGCCTCACTGGATGTGGCACAATGCGAGGAGCCTGAACAGGCACTAGAATAAGAGAAACACATTGAGATATTGTAATCTGGAAAGCTAAGTATTCAGCAGTATTCCTGTGCAGAACTAACCAAGCCTTGGTTTGGGTTTCCTCCAGTTGCTGTGTGCAAAGGGGCATGTACGTCTTGTGCACGATTCACCATATTTACAGTTTGGGTGAATGTAGAGACACTTGGACCCATACTGGCAATTTGGAAATGTCCTGATGAATAAATCAAAGAAAATGATTTTAAGTCATGGATAGAACCTTTCTAAGAATAAAATGCTTTTAAATGCAACAGCTTTAATGTGATAACTATCGGTGCATGTAATACAACTACAGAAACATAAAATACATGCATATTTATGGAACGAATATTGAGCAAATTAAATTGATAAGTGCACCATATCTATTTCTTCAAAAATGATGAGACGGAGGAAAAACAATTGGGCGAAATATCCCCTAAATTCACTTACTTGCAATGGATGCGCGGATGAACAAAATTGCATTCAGTGCCATTTTTGCAGGATGGCCAATAGCGGCACGTTTGCCCGAGCTTTTGTTTCTTATATGCAACACTGGATTCCTCATCATTCTCAATTTCAAAATCGTCCTCGCATTGGTGCATGGCAGCATCTTGATTTAGATGAAATATTATATAATTAAAAATATATATCTAACAGACAAGTTTCACTGGTTGGTTTTAAAAGCACTGCAATACCCACCATCAGGTGTTATATCAGAGTCTGCAGCATATGTTGGCTCTGTGTCCATTTCTTCTAGAGAAAACTCATCATTTTCCGTACTAATTTCCAGACCATTGCCGTCAGCTGAATCTTTCCACTGCGCATCATTTATCCTGGCCATAAAGGCGTTATTATCCACACCATCTAATGTAATAATAAACTTCGGACTCGGTGGTCTTTCAACAAGTCTAGAGATAAACAATAGATCATCAGATTCATATCTTAAAATTGTGTGGCTTATAGCATTTGCTCTTTTCTCAACGGAATCATTCCACACCAGGTCCCCAGTTAGTGAAACGAAAGCAACAATAATCCATTGTTTGACAATCCTTGCAATCATGCCTGCTCACCTACTGCACATTACAACGTGCCTGTTTGGCCTTGATGCCAGAGGGAGTTCTTCGGGCTTGTCTTCGGCAAAACCCTCATCTTCCAAACCTCCCATCTCTTCTTCTTCCACCACAATTAAGTCAGACTCTGGTGATGGAACTGCTTCAGCCTCCACAACCATGTCTTCTGATTCATCGATTCTTTCCTCCTTAATGGCTTTGACAGCCTGTGCCCTCTCCGAGCGCTTTGTTTCTGCAAGAGCATAGTCATTATAAATATATTTGTTTATAATTTCAAACTACAATGACTTGACAGCAGGTATTCATATGATATTCATACCATCAACAAGGGAAGATTTCGCTGCAGTTGTTTGTGACGCTTTTTTGGTTTCAACTGGCGGTTTGATGCGCCATTCTTGCTGATGCTGTTGCCACTGTTTCTGTCTTTCCAAAAACGTCTTGGTAAATAGCTCGGGGGGTTGATCTTGAACACCGGGTTTGCCTAAACAATGATGCAGAAACGCCATCGATTTTAATATTCAAACAAATAAGTTATGGTAAGTTAGGGTAGTAAGAAAGTAACCATGGGAATTAACTGTTTGCATCAAGTACTTTCAGTAAGTCTTACCAAGCTGTTGATTCCTTTGTGTCGACTGCTGTACCGATTTCTCTGCCGCATCGACCGCCTTTAGAAGCAGCATTTTGGTTGCCTGTTGCCCTACGGGTACACTCGGTTTTCTGCGGCTGACCTGAACAACACTGGCCACACTACCAATGACTGGATGCCTGGGGTCATATTCGTCGTCTTCCTCCACCTCCTGTGGGAACTCCCGTTGCACGACAGCCCCGACTGTGGAGGACAAGGCCTTGCGCTTTCTCGAAGGCAATTGACGCGGCGGCGACTGCTGTTTAAATCAACACATATTATAGAAAACTAATTAAGAAAGTTCAACTAAATTTACCGATTACAATCTGTACAAACCAACCTGTGTGTGAGCGGAAGGCTCTGCTGCAGTGAACGCTTTCACTGATTGCCTTTCTGAGACTTGAGTATTAGCTCGGGTAATAGGATGTTCCCCAGCTGCCTTAAGCCTCAAAGGCATAGAGAGGGGCGTTGACAAGGCATATAATATCTTCTTTGGACTTATTGGGTTAATGCGCTTTTCGACTGTCAGTGTTGCAGCTGGTGGCATGTCCTCTCGTAACTCATCAGCCAGCATGTCGTCTAAAAATAATATTTGAATGGGCTTGAGAAACAGAATTAAACAATAAAGGTTGCTGACAATATTCAAATAGAAATTCATGTATACAGTGGGCCTACATGCTCTTGACTTTTGCATTGTAGTAAAATTTGATATCCAAAAGCAGTTCGAATTACAAACAATGCACAGTATGTTTTAAGTCTGCCTGGTCATGCCATTAGACTACCCAATCAGTTTTTTCTTAAACACAGCAAAAGCTGTTGGAGTATCAAAAATGTACCAGGCCTGCTTGTTTGAATGCCGAACAAAATGCACGTTTAATTACAGTGGACTCAACATGAGTATACTTGCTCAGCAAAATTATATCAAAATACATAAGGCTGATCTTGTATAAAATGGGATATACGAGATAGAAGAGTTGAAAACCAGACAATAATTTGGAAAGTGAAACGTTATAACTTGATGAGCGATCGGATGATTTCATGTATGTAACAGTATTCCTAGAACCATACACGTCCTCTCGAGGAATATTGAAATTGATTCTAAAATTAAAAAACATACTAAAAGCAATCTTACCAGCGTATGTCTCTGCTTTAATAGTCAACATTTCGTCCAGTGTTTCTTGATCGCCGTTGGAAGTGGAGGCAGATGGCACTATTTCAGCTGGACTTTTAACCGGGACAGTGTGTTTTACTTTATGATGGGGCTCACTGGAACGTTTTTCACTAGTGCTAACTACATCACTGAGATTTTGTTTGAGAGTGTCACCGGAAACACTGGGTTTAGGCTCCGACTTGCGTTGGCCATCTGTAAAAAGATCATAATAAATATTGAGATATAAGAAAATTGCAAAGCATGAAGAATCAAGAGTTTAGCATTCAGATGACAGCATTACCAAGAGTCACTGCATATACCCTTTCCAGCACAACATGAAGCCTGTAATACGTAAAATAAATTAAAAGAGTTAAGCATTGCAGATATAGTAACAACAAAAATGACAAAAAAAACCAATGAAATTACCAGTCAACAAATTGATTTGTATTATCGTTTAGAAATAGAGATAGATCTTCGGCCATTTGTGCCTTGGCTTTCTTATTGGCCACCATTACCATGATATAGTCAGGCAACTCGTCGTCTAGGATAATTTGAGATTACATAAAAAAATGACATAGATGAGATGGAGATGTAAAATGTACAATAATGTTAACGATGTTTACATCACACTGGAAAAGGTTAAAATATCGCTATGGCATTGTGGATTACATTACCTACGTAAGTGTCCAGCTCAACCAGCTTCGCTTTGATGGCAGACTGTAATAAAAATGAGAAGTGATGAAGGTAGGCTCCCCATGCAAATAGAAGATAAACAAAGGAATCATAGGCCTGTATCACATGTTCAGGCCACACATTTATTAAATAATACAATAAATTATGCAGATGTAACCACAAAAAAGAACGATTGTACAATGGTATAATTACATGTATGCATAATTTTAATGGTTTGTATTGTTTTGAATAAAACTCAATTTGTGTGGATTTCTAACGCAATTTTTAACTTCAAGCATGCAACAATTGAACCTAGACAGGACCTACATGTACTGTATCATGGTTCCGACCAGAGATAGGCTACGGTACACCCATTACCTGTACAAATGATTACAGTGCATGTTGAAATTGCAATTATTTTCTATGGTGGCCCTCTGATTCAAAATATTATTATTATTATTATCCGTTAAGTCGTTGCCGACTCTCGGAGACTTTATAATTTATCATAAGCCAACATTCTCCATTTTGCTCTATCGAGCACAGCTTCCTTCAGCTGTGCAATGGTCATATTGATGTCAGCTTTCATGGTATCAAGCCCACGTGTTTGGTTTAAGTGTTAGGTCTAATTGAATTTTGCAAAAAAAACCAAAAAAACAATGGAGTTACAATAACTATGCCCTAGTTTACTGTATAATTTCCTGCATTACTCTATTCTTTTCTGAGCTAACATTCATCATTTCTGATCTATTTTTTAGACAAAAACGAAAACACTTTCGAACAATGATTTTTATATATTTATTTGTTGAGGGAAGAAAGGATCCCCATAACTTATATAATTATTATTAGCCGTTCAGTCGTTGCCGACTCTCGGAGACTTCATAAGATATGCTATATACACACTAACCCGGAAGTCACAGCTTGGCAGCTGTTTTAAAGCATCTTTGAGAAGATAATTTAATTAACAATTCCTTCTCGCATTCCAATGTTACATTACGGAATAACAACAACGTGAATTGTGCGTAAGTGAACGTTTCCATAGGCTAAATGGCCGCATGTGCACAATCAATGTAGGCTTATTCAGTAAAACGAATGACTTGTGCACATTAGAAAAGGTCTCTTGGACAAACAAAATTTGATTACCTTGATCCTCTGGGCAACGTCGTGGCCAAAATTATCCATCTTGAGTACGAATGTATATATTTAAACCACAGTATTTCACCTTATAACGAATTTATACGGCACCATAACACAACTCGACCAGCCACCAAGTCCTACGGAAGTTCCTATGGTCATACAGGGCCTTACTGGGTCACAAGTCCAAACTCCAAACAAAACACTGCAGTGGCGACATCCAGTGACAAATAGTGGAACTAGAAATTCGAAGAAATTCGGCAGATACACAACTTGCTCGTCTACCAATTCGCATCGTGTTGTCCAGCAACAGTTGTTCCACAAACCGATTCCATTGGCTCATTTTTGAGCCGTCCTTCAAGAAGGAGGAAACCAATCTAATCTGATATACAGGGTGGCCCACAAATAATGTTTTGAGTTTTAAAAATAAGTTCTTCACATGACAACTTGACAATACACCTGTAATGTACATTGCTTGGAAATAAAGGGCAAGGCATAAATTCAGTATTGAAGGAATGTTTATCACAATTCATATGTTAATAATACTGCAGTATTAATCTGTTTAGACAGCAAAAAAATGTAAAAGTGGCTTGCAATAATAGTGAAAATAAATAAGACAAAAATATGTACAGAATTGGAATTCATTCTGCTTGGCATCCACGCTGAGCATCATTTGCCTTTGGTTTTCTTGTTGCCCTAAAATAAAATGAAATTACGTAAGAAAATGTTGATTATTACAGGAAAGTGAGACTAATTAAAGTACACTAACCGTATTCATCTTAAATTTCAGTTCATCAATTTCGTCTTTTTGGGACGTTAACTTGTCATTCATGTTTGCCAAGTGTTCACTCATGGTGCTTAACTGAGCCTTGTAATTGTTTGTGGTTGTGTGAAGCTCCTCCTGAACATAGAACACTTTTCAGGTTGAGTAAAATTTTTTGTTTCAATGCGCATACCATTTTTGAGTAAAAAAAAGTGGTGACCAATCATTACTGCACGTTTTATGGAAGGACATTTACTAAGAATAATACAAGATCTGAGAACAACTTTCAGTGAAGTACATGTACTCACCCTCAAATTCAAAATATTTTCTTGAGATTTAGAGAGCTGATCTTGTAATGATGCTTTCGCATTTTCAGAAAGAACCAATCGTTTCTGTATAGCGCATAGCTGGAAAAAATATCAATATAGGTTATGTTTTATAATTCTCAAACAGGATTCTGAGGAGTTCTGAAAAAAAAAATAGAAAAAAATCAGACCTCTGCATGGAAAGTAACAGCTTTACTGTCTGCTGACTGCCGCTGAATAACGAGATCGTTGATCCTTTCCACAAAATACTTCCGCAGCTCTTCATCACTGGTACTCGCAGCATTTCCTTCGCTAAGTTCCAATTTACCGAGCTATTGGTAAACATTTCTAAGATAAACAATTACGAACTTCTCAGTGGTTAATAGGAAAGAAGATGAAAATTTTTGAGTACAAGTGTAGTGATGCTTGATGGCGATGTAAGTAGCTGAGTAAAACTATCTGAGATGACAGACTGATCTAGTGTAGGAGTCGGAGAATCCTCCGAGCCACTTTGACTAGATTGCTTTTCATATTCATCAGCTTTCTGTAAATATTAGGTAAAACCATGTTATGTTCTAAACTACATGGATACGATACCTTTGGCTAATGGACAATTTTACCTTCTGAAGTTTACCATGTTTCATGTGCAGCAATTGGTACTCAAGCATCCAGTGTTCTTTAGACTAAAATGTGATAAAATAGAAATATTTTGCAACTTCTGTAAATATCACTTGTAGAGTGGTTTTCACATGGTTTCATACAATTTTAATGCCAAAAATGCTTATAGGTTAGAAATAAAAGAAAGAATTTACCTGTTCAAGTTTAGCAATCTTTTCTTGTAAGCTATTTAATTGAGAAGCCAAACTTTCCCTGCTTTCCGTAGAATGCTGTAAGATATGACGATTTTTCAATGCTTCTGCATATGGCACAGAGTCGGGGCATTCCTAGAAATAGTAAATACAAAAGTAGTCGTCAAGATTACTATTTAGCATTTTATCCATACACGTATATGTAAGGTTCAAAATGTATTTGGTGGAATCATGTTGATACTACTGTTAAGTAATTTATTTTTTTGTGCAGTTTTTATGTCAAGGAAATAGTACTAACGTAGTATTTATTCACATTCCTTTTGCAAATTTACATAAAATTCATACCTCATCCAAACTTGCTAGATAATTGGCTGCTCTTCTTCGATATGTTGCTACCAATTTGGAATTACATTTAGTGGCTGCGTACGTTTCATTTGCTAAAGGATATCTTTCATTCAGAATTGGATCCAATTTTTCCGAAAGAAGTGTAGAAAGCTATCAGTAGGGAAAGAATGAAAACATGAGCACTGTGGAAGTTTCCCATTATTGTAAAACATAAGGCATTTTTGAAAACCTTTCCGAAGCTTGGTACCAATCCAACCAAAGATGTCAAGACGCACTCATCAGTCGTTTTCAGTTTCTCCGATGCAGTAGGGAGTTCCTTCTCCAACGCCAGTTTGCTGTTATAATGCGCACATATTTCCTTGATCGCCTTATGCAGATCAGCCACTCCCATCGTGATGCCTTTCAAGGCACGCTGCTTGGCAGATGGTGAAGCTCCCACGGTCATCAATTTGGAATACGTGGCCACTTTGTCAAAGGCTGCCAACATCTGAGACCAACTGGTACACAGTGCATCATTCTTGGATTTTAGACTTGGTGGACACGATAGCATATTATTTTCTTCTTCAAGGCTAAAAGCGCACACAAACGTGCCAAATGCTTGTATATCCAAAACGACACCAGGGCACGTTAAAACACCAACAAATGACAAAACAAACCTTAGCAGATGATATGGCACTAACTTCTTCAAATATAAAACATAGCTCTGTAATTTATTTAAAAACTCTTCAAATCCGTCAGTCAACCCCAGAGTAACAACTGCTGTATCTTGAATTCCATCCTGAAATTTCTTGTAGGATTGTTCTAATTGCCGTAGATAAGTTGCATTTTCGTGCAAATATCGTGCCAACTGAAAAGTAAAGTTTTGAGTTTGAAATTCGGGTACTTGTCCATTAACGGAACTACATATAATGTTAGGGTAGGTTAGGTTAGGTTAGGTTAGGTTTGGTTAGGTAAGGTTAGGGTAGGTTAGGGTAGGTATAAACGCTCAAAAAACCTAAC
>JAQFYZ010000321.1:0-48877 GCA_034695085.1 Cylindroiulus punctatus
TGCATTTGTCACATTATTTTCCATTTTTTGCAGAAATTGTCACATTTTGTCACATTTGTCACACAGGTTTCAAATTGCCACATTTTGTCACATCGGCCACATCCCTGGAAGACGTGACAAGAACGAACTTTTTACACGTTATGACCAACTGCCAACGAAAATCCACCAGTTGCCCAAATGAGTAAAAAAAATTCTGCCCGACAGAGGGAGCAAGAGTCGAGTGCATCCATTATCCGGATGGCACAGAAGGTGGATTTTCGGGTTGAAGGTGACTTTCGCACAAGAAAGCGCCCCCTTGTGTTAACGGACATCTGCCAACGAAACACGCATTGCAGCCTCCATCAAGTTCGTGGCACTTCTTCTCATCTGCTGCATCTACTTGACCGGTTTTTTGTCGGGGTCTCTACCCTTTTTTGCCTCCTTTTATAATACGTTACCCACCCGTCCACCCCACTGACATTATCCTACCCCCTTTTTTGGTGGTTGCACGTGCCCGCTCCAAGGAGGCGCTAGCGGTTTTTTGCCCAATTTTTTGGCATTATTCGGCCGAACTAGGCCTACTTATTAAGCAGCTGGTGCTTTCTGGGTGCCGAGTAATTCGAAATGATGACCACAACCGAAATGGCTCCAGAAATCCAGAATCTGGTAATCACTGACTGCCTTGATGCGAGGGAGTCACTGGTGTTGCATCAAATAGCTAGGGCCGTTAGGATGGACGCATCTTAAAATAGCAATAATTGTCAAATATTATAATGGGTCAGATCTCAGATAATAACACGCTGACATGACAGATTCCATGCTAAATTGTATGGTTGAGATTAATACTAAAAAGGGTGAAGACTATGAACCTGTAAGCTTGTTGGATGAAAATAGGAAATCTGGTTCATCCATATCTGGATAACTGAATCTAATGGAAATTTGTAGTGAAAGTATTTCATACTCTACATCTCTACAGTAGTCCATCCCATTTTCCCACTACTTTTCAAATTCGGGTAGGTACAGATGTGGAAATTCAGCACATGACTTCGTATGTCATAAATGAGGCATGCAAATCGTGTGACAATCGAGAACACATTTTAATAATCAAAGCCTCATCCAGCTGTAATGACAATCTAGCATGCATGGAATCCTACGAGGATGTGTAATGAAGGATTTGGACATTCCATGCCAGGATATACATAAACATGTAATTACAGCTGTTTTTTGCATTGAAGGAAATTGTTCAGCATCGTTGCAAACGCCATGAACAAGAACCTTCATAGGTTTTCTGTGGACTTAAAGCTTAGACAACGCAGAAAACTTGAAGTGATGCATTCATTCAACTACATGTACATTTTTGGTGGTACCAGTTACACGTGTCCATGTTACATTTGGATCCTTTCTGTGCACTTTTAGATAGGAATAAAACGGGGGGAAACTATTGGCATAGAGTGTAGCAAATTAAACAATGCTAAACCTTTGAGCACACTAATGTACACGTTATTGTTCGCCTGTATACTATAGATGGCGTGACAGTAAATGAGTGAGGTCTGAAATGTTGCAACAGCACCAAATTTAAATCGGAGCACCGTTTAATAAAAAACATAAAACACTACATGTACAGCTATTTTCGGAACACATGTATGTACCCATAGGATCGCTTTAAACATGCAGTGTACCCCCAGGCCCACGGCACGCTTCGCACCATGCAACAGGTAGCCCAGGTGGACCGGTCAGCAATTGATTCGAGCATGTTTTATCCCCACTCTGGGGCACCTACGTGTTTCCGCCATGTACCAAATTTAAGTGCCGGCCATTAAGACCCGCACCGTTACACCATTTTTTCTGCAGAATTGCCACTGGGTGTCGTGCCATCCCCTTTTTGCTACATTTTACGACTTGTCTCTACCGCCCAATGACACGAGTATCAATTTGTCCAAATTCCCTCGTTTTTTTTCGACCAGCACTAATGAACTCCACTAACACAGTCCTAGCCCAAAAACCGTTTTTTCGGCGTTTTTTTGTGGGTCGTTTCGGCAGCTTCCGTACACGCACCCCCCAGAGGGTCTCGGGTGCTTTTGCAGCTTGTCCATCAGCGCACTAACTGCCCCCAAAGTGGCCGGAGAGTGACCGGAGGGTAAAACCCTTCAAATTAGGCGTGTAATGGCCATAAACGGTATTAGTAGGGGTTTAGGCGTCAAAAGTCACACCTCCGCGATAAAGGGCCCAACTGACCGGTCCATTCACCCTAGGGCGGTCGCTCCACAAAGGCCCCTCCAGTGACCCTTTCAAACTGACCACTGGTCAGTGCGGGCCAACAAAGGCAGGGTACTTTTAACCAGCCCAGGAGCCGAGTAATTAGCTTTGCTCGACTTGACCCCTTGTTGTGGGTCAAAAGCCATCAATTATCTCCCCTTTATTGGCCCTACACATTACCAGCGACGAGTGCAAATAGTCGAAAACGTGTAATCAAACAAGTGGGTGGGACCCAACTCCACGTGCAAATACGGAAAACGGCCCAAGCGTGGGATTAGCGAGACGATAGCTGGAAAACAAACATATAATTCGGGATTAATCGGTCGCAAATAGCCAGTGGTCAAATAAGGACGCAGTCCCCCAATCCTCCAATTTGAGGTCGTTGAATGAAGAGACCTTACGCAGAATTAGCGCAGAAATTAAGCCGCGGATTCACGCTTTGGGTACGTCTTGACCTGTCCAGGATCCCTATTTGGGACACTTAGGGTAGACTGACCAAGGGCAATAAGCTTATTACGCGCTATGAACACTGCCCATTCAGATCATCAATGGCCAATATTGTCCCACAATTCATATACAGTATTGTCTCAATGAATCGATTATACACTTTGCATTTGCATGTCGTAGTTACGAGTAGTTAAATTTGTAGTTCGAGGTGAAATCTGCTGGTACACAGTCAGCCAATGTCATTCCTCACAAATAATAGAGGGAATTAAAGGGATACCGGAAAAAGGATGTTGTAGAAATCTTTAAAATATCTCAACCTTAGTGGTTGAGCCTCTAAATTTTCAATTACAAGTTTACAACTACATGTACATCAGCGTACACGAACAAGCAAGTGGGGTAAAGTATGACCCCAGTAAACATGATAAATGATATACACATGTATGTTCTTGTTTGGAATCAGGCAAATTTTATACAATACAATTGCCAATAATTTGTGCAAAATTTTGAAGTCATTTCCAAAGTATCAGTATTTAAGCATTCATCAGAGTAAATATAAGTTAAAAATGAATACACCTACAGTGTACATGTAAATACACGTGTATACACGATTTTGCAACGTGTACTGCCTATCAAATATCAATTATGATCAAGATTCTGATGTTATTTCTGGAATTCGTGCAACACCAACACTTTCATATTGAGTTATGATAGATCCTGACCATGAGGAGATACCCAATCACATCTTTGTTCAGAATGATTATGATATATTTGAGTGATCGTTATATCTCGTAATTGTCGTAGATGGATATTTTAAGTAGTTATACTGTTCTTTAAAACAATGTTATATGTTCTTACAAACATGCAATGCAGGAATAAAATATATACTGTATACATGTACGCATATAGTGTTCTGTATGTGTGGCCGAATCTAACAATGCAGTAACTAACAGTAAATGAAAGAGCAAATTCCAATGCGTACTAACAATCTCCACGGGCTATTGGTTTTTCGTGGGCGGCCCAATTTTGGTTTGTCATCATGAGATCTTGTCCGAGCAAACCGTTTTAATGCCGTTTGTACAGTTTCGTGAACATTTAACAGCTTTTACTATTTTCATTAAATTGTGTCATGCCTTCTTTATGCAAGTTTCCTCAAATCCCTACATGAAACTCCAAGTATGCGGGCATCTTACATGTACATGTATATGTTCAGGTCATTTATGAAGGATATTAACCAATTCAACTAGCATGAATGACCATCATACAGATAAAATGCCAGGATAATGATGTTTAGGAGGTGCCCTTGACTGTTGGTCAAGGCTGTACATGCTTCAAATTTAATTTCAAATTCTACATCACATCGAGACATTTTTCTAATGCCACTTGGTTTCAGAATCTAAAATGAGTTAAGCCCAAACCCAAACACGGGTATAACAATGCCATACCAAGTACATGTATACTGTATATTTTACTCTTAAATCTAACATCAATTCTTTGTAACCGGGTGTTTCTATCACACACTGGCAAGCAGTGACATACCGTATGTCAAAAAATGACAAATTTTAGTTAATAACACTGGATGAGGAATAAAATTGAGCTTATCAATTGCCTACATGCATTATATGCTACTTACTGTATCTTCAATGTGATTGTTCTTAAAAGGGTACGAAGGGTACTGAATTGTCCCTGAATTTATTGATAAAACTCCATTGATAAAAATCATACTTTGAGATGTCAAAAACTCACCATTGTCATCTCGAACTCGAACTGCTCGGTTTAGTCCAGGCACAAACAAAAATCCAAATCACGTAAAAAAGGGTTAAAAAATTGGCGCCAAAGGTACGGTCACGTGTTGCGGACATGGTACAAAAAAATCAATGACCCACGGCTATCATGCGTTTGAAATTAGTCCGGATGTTCTAGGAAAAACACACTCGCGTTGCCGGAAGAACTGATTTTCACGTATAAAAACTGCATATATTGGTAGTGTCCACATTTTTGGTGAAACCGCACCAATCCATCACGCATGGCCATATGCCTATAGCCTTCCCATGGCGCTGGTGTTGGCGCCCATCTTGATCACCAGAGGCCAGCACTGACAAAGTGAAGCCCAGTTTGGAAACGGAAACAAAAAACACATGGGAGATTCTCACACCCTTACTGGACATCCAGAGCAGTATTGTCCAAATTTGTCCAAAATTTAAATTAATTTCAACGATTATGTCATGGGAACCAGCCAAGTGAGTAAACCACCCATGAAAACTTCTCATTCAAGTTCATCCAATGGTCAGTATGGTGGCCACTTATGCATTTCGTTTCCATTTCCAAGAAAGCTATAGGATAATCATGGCGACACGAGTGTCACGATAGTTTAGTAGTGACTATTACTAGACTATTGAGTACTATGAGTATAGCGTTACCTGGCACAGTGACTATTAACAGCCCCACCAAGGCCCATGAAAACGTTTTCCTCACAATGGGCACGTGCGTTCGCTTTGGTCAGTTCAGTGGTCGTAATTGATGTGGTCAACCCTTCGGCAAATTCACACTGACCAAACTCCTCCTACACCTAAAGCATTGTTACACACTTTCGTATCTATATATGAACTCGAGTGTATGACGTAAAAACGCTTAGCGGGTCACGTGACCAACGGCTGGCCGAGGGCCCTCTGGCGACCGTTACGAAACGTGATGTTTCACAAAGTTTTATTCAAAACAGATTATCCAAAACGCATTTTTTTGGCCATGGCACCGACGAAAGCAAAATCTGCTGGGTTCAACAGCCTTTGATAACAGTAAACACCTTTACCACCAGATTCTTCGTAAAGCAGCCCCCCGCACAATTTACCAAAATAAAAAAAAAGTTAAAAAAAACTTGATACAGTGTATACGAAATTTCCTTTTCCCGCTGCCCTGCATCTTTTCCCTTTATCTAAAAATACAATGGACAACTTCGGACACCCCCTTTGTGTAGTATTTTTTTAAAAAGAGAAACCTTCTGGACACGGTCACGGATTAAAGTTATTACACTGCAGATGGTCCTATTTGACCGGGTCATTTGGGAACAGAGGAAGTTAACAGCACAATGATTATTATGCTAATTTTAGACTGTGGCCACTATGAAATCATGTCTTTGCCATCCTACCTTGTCTAATCTTAGCACACACCGTCGACCTCATTTCCCTTAGCAGTGGCGTATAAAACAATTTGAGGTCAAGTTTAATACTTTGTGTAACGCATGACCAACCGGAGAAACCATCAAAAAATAATTTCCATTATTCGCAGACGATTAAAGCAATTAAGTTTAACATAAAAGTGGTGTAAAAAAACTCCGATCTTTAAGTAGCAGAATGTGTTACAGTGTATTAACATTTTTTGAAAAATTCCCAATTCAGCAATGATGCTAATTGAGGACCAGCATTCGACTCTTATACAAGGTTAACATAAACATGTGATGTACAAGGTGGGTCAAAAGTCCCCATGGGGTGCAAGGAACCTATTTTCGTAAGACATCATTTTCTATCCACCCTGTAGACCGACCACCGAAAATGGCTTAAAGGCAGGAAATCAGTGATCTAAAGTGGGAATTAACATCAGCATGACTCAAACCCGAGCTCGTTTAAAGGTGCTTAAAATTCCTGCTAATTTGTGTTAAAAGTTTTGTTGGGCTCTGACCAGGGTACACACGAGGGAATGGGTAGGCAGGCTTAATTACGAATTCAATCGCAATTCCTTTTGTCACGGGAGGGGTGCATGACCCCTGCATGTTCACCTGGATGGAGCAGTTTCATTTTGCAAGTGTTCGAGCCTAATTTCGGCTCCATATCCCATGCACTTTATACGTATAAAACCCCACCCAAAAAGGAGAATTACGTCGTATTATTATTAGCCCCTGCAATTAAACGAGTGGGTGAATAACCTCCAAGCAGCTGCTCATAGTGGCCCATAGCAGCCCCTACCCCCATGACCCCATCCCAAAACAGAAACTTATTTTCTCACCGTGAAACCCATGCCCACCTTTTCTTGCCCGATCTCAGCATTTCCCATATTTTTTTGTATAAAAAAAACGATGAACGACAAGTAAGTTTTTGTACCTAAAAACTTCCTACATGTGTATTCAACAGCGAGGAAATTCATTTACATTATGAAATTAGTTCAAAGGAAGTATTACTGTACAAAAGTTAATTCCTAATTTAACTCTCCTAATTCACGATTGTTATACACTGTACCTATAAATTTAAAATAAACATGACTTTCAATATTCAGACCATGTTTCCAAAAATTGATCAGCATGACCACCTCGAGTAAAGTTTTGAATTCTTGCCGCCATTTCCAGTTCGATTAATATTGAAATTGCAATTTCATTTTGCACCCGATTGTAGGCTATATATCGTCGATTTGCCCGCGTGACTAGCTTCATGAACTCGATTGGTCGTCTCGTCGGTTTTGAAATTTGAAATTTAACTGGAAGACTGCATTTTGTCGAAGGTGTGTTATGATATCATCTGAGGGGGATATGGGGTTGTTAATCAAATGACGACCCATGATGACGGAAGTGAGGGAGCATGCATAATTAAATCACCATCTATGAAGGAGGAGGTTTGATTTATGATTACACCGGAAAAGAGGGGTTATGATTTTGGTTTAGTGTTCTTGTGAAATTAAGCTCCACATGTATGTGCAATATGTCCGGATCAGGAATTTTTATATATACAATCTCAGACCTTCACTTTTAAGGAATTACTATATGGATTGTTAACTAAGGAAGTGGTTACGTGTATAATGCACAGTACGTACACTCATTGAGGAATCTACAAATCAATAAAAAAAATGTGATAACATAATATTTGAAATTCTACAAAGCATAGGAATGATAAATTTGAAAAATTAGAACCCTACTTTGAAGTTGGTTATAGCGCTTACATTAAAACAAAAAAAAGAACCATCTAGAGTTTAGTCGAGTGACCACAAGACAATTTTGAACAGCATGAGCAAGTTACGAATTCGTACCATAGCATACCTGTAGCTTTGAAAATGAACTTGTTACACACATTTCTCCACTTCAAAATTCTTTGGTAAGGGCCGAGTATGGTCGAGGCACGAGAAAACGGTCAAAGTTTGAAATTTTGTCAGTTGAAATTTAAATCAGAAGCGGCTATCTTTGAAGCCAAAAGGTTGTTGTCCGTGCATGGCAAGTGGTGACCGTTATAGAGGCTAGCAGTGGTAACGGAATGCCGTATGCAAATGAGGGGTGAACCCCCAATGCTATTCCTTGACGAGTCTATTCAATAAGGATTGAAAACCAGGGTTACGTTGCTGCTTTTCTATTCACTAAACAAAATAACCGTCCCGAAATTTTCGGGCCCTCTGCGTGCAAATTCAAGAAAGAAAAAGCCTCGTTTATTAAGATTATATCGTTTACACCGTCTTAGCCCTCCATCAATCATTGGAACGGGTTGAAAATGCAAACTTCTGAATGCTGCGACCAGATTATGGAAAAAAATGCAATTTCAACGTCCAGCTTAAGCTAATGTTATTTTTTGAATAAAAAAATTTCTAGCCTTTCTATGGGAGAATGATGCACAGAAACTTTTGACACAGGCCACACTGTCCCATACAGGTACAAAGCAATATAAGGCCAGCCAGGCCTGGGAAAGTGAACTCGGACACTGGTCATCTTTTTCAAGCGTCCGTCAAAGAGTATTTCATTTAATCCATGGAGCCCTTATGCATGCACAGTACATAACTGGATTTAGATTTGTTTGCAGGTCTCTATGTTATTGGTGTAAACTTTATGACACCCAATACAGTATACAGTATGTACATGTAGCCCATTTTTCGTATCATAAATTCTGATACAACTCGCATTGTCAAAAAGTTTTTTATACAGAATGTCACTGGATTTCATTATGTAAATTGCACGAATTTTCCAGGACTTTACAAAATTACTAATGCCTATTAAAGTATGGGGCAGTTAAAATTTTAAAATTTTGTCATCACTGCATCGTGATTTTCAGACACCTCTCCCAAGTGATGATATGATCATTGGCGTAAAAAATTTCGACGAGGTAAACTTGCATCGAGAAATGTCATATTTTAGTCGAACAAAAGCACTACACCTGTATGTGTTTTGAACACATTTTGGATGATATAAATTTGAATGGTATTCATACGGTACATGTATCACGTGGGCTAGATTTAATACACGGTATCATTCTACCAAATACTCAATTCCAAAGTATCAATTAAGTTTACATCTAGTTACATGTAGATGGCAACAACAGGCCTAAGCAGGAATCTTGTAGGTAATAAAGTGCCGAAAATCGTTACATCAAAGGGTAAGGAAATGGACTACTAAAATGTTCAGCGAATCAATTAAATTAAAAATTCCATGACTTTCATGACCGATAGAAAACCCATTATCCACGGCCAAAGGGAGCAAGCAATCCCACCTACCAAGCACACGCGGAATACATGGCGGAATATAACCATGCCAAAATTTAAAAAAATTGTCCCTTTTACCCCCTACTGGAGGACCAGGACCCTCCTCAAGGCATGCGCATTATGGATAACATACAAATTCAGACCCGAAAGGAAATCATGCTGTTCGATAATTGTGACCAATCCCTCTTTTCAATTTAGAAGATAATATAAATTGGGTGGGGCTTCAAAATCGAGCCATATTATCACACGACCAATCCTAGGATAAGGACCACCTACGATTGTACCATACTTGAGGAACGAGGAAGACCCAAGAACATGTTTCTGCCCAATCAGATGGGCTCTTAACTGATGCGCTCTAGCAACAAATAAATGAAGGACCATCATGACGATGATGATGTCTGTTGCTGGTTAGGAATTTTCGATGTTCGTATTTTCGAGCCAAAATTAATCCTATCGTCATACGCCGCTAGATGGCAGCACGATACAGCGAGCTTAGCGCATTCGCGATTTACATGATAACAGATGTGAGGAGGAGGAGGATGGTGGTAAACGCTGATATTAGCGTGATTCTTTACAAAATGCTTTTAAATGTGACCGACTGTAATCTACATTTATACTTAATTCCAGATTTTTTCGACAAATGACTATCACCGAGAGGGATAAAGTTCGTTGCTTATATGACAAGGAAGGGGGAAGGTCTGAAAACCACAAAAAAGGGACGACAGTACTTGAACGTCCCTTCGCACACCAACTTACGAATTAATGTACAATTTTTTGCCGCACCCTTTTTTTAAATTTAATATTGTCAAAATATTGTCAAAACGTTTTTTATACAGAATATCATCATGTACTGGATTTCATTATGTAAATTGCACGAATTTTCCAGGACTTTACAAAATTACTAATGCTTATTAAAGTATGGGGCAGTTAAAATTTTAAAATTTTGTCATCACACACATCATCATCATGAAAACAATAATAATTTACTAACAGGATCTGAAACTAAATTAGATTAAGTCAAGCAAACGGGCAATGAAATAGTTATTTAGCAACGTGACATTCAATGTTCAACGTAGTAATTACAATTACATGCAATGGAATTTTGTTAGCTACATAATTGCAAGAATCTAACCAGACTTGGAAAACCATTCATTAATCCACGATTGACACAGTATTCGAAAGATTGGCATGGCGGAGCCCACCAAATATTTGAATTTCCCACGCAAGTCATTCAGCGGCTTTATGTGCCATTTAGTACCTTCCCTTTATAACACGAAAGCGCATCGCATTCGCAAACTTTGGTTTCTCATGCTAAGGCGCTTCATGTAACGGCTTGCCATTGGCAATGGAGTTTTGCGACATCAACGTTGCCCGCCAAATTCGATATTGGGAGGAACACGCTGTCCGTATACATAAAAAGCAAATTGAAACAAAAGTTGAAATTTGCACATTAAAAATAAAAACACACGAGAATTAACGAAAATGATGCATTTCTCGTTAAAATTAAACACTGAAAAACGTCCAGGCGCTAAGACATTGCCGCGAATTTTTTTCTAACAAGTCTGAATCGGATCTTGGTAGTTATCAAGTATGACATCACTATGTAATATCTTTGCTGACAGGACATGTAGCATTGAGGACTGAATTCCAAGACAATCTAACTGATTTATTTGAACGACGATGTTAACATGCAAGTGTCAACTATTTACAAAGAGCTGTCTAACCCTTTCGTGTAGGTTTGCATGATTTGTCGTAAAGTCTGTCACCTGGTGGTAACATGCTACAAAACACACAGAATCCTCTGCTGCAAAACAAATCAGCACGACTTTGGGCGGTTTTGCAATGATGCTTGATCTGGTGATTGGCAAAGTTTCACTGCATCGTCAAGCATGTTTTAACATTTTACATGTTATTTTAAGCGACTTTAAACTAGTTTGGTTCATTGGGAAATTGGGATGTTTCGCTTCAAAATATCCCCATGCCGAATCCCAAATCATGTACATTCAAGTTAAGATATCGGCAAGCTTATTATAATCGGTTTACACACATGAGCTACTTAGATTAAGATATCTAACAATCTGTTTGTAAACAGCGAGTGACAAACAATTTGGAACAATGTACGTGTGCAGATTTCAAAACTCAAAAAGGCATTGTACTGTAGACAAAATGTTAAAAGCAAAGCAGTCCCGCATCAGACTACTTAAAACCTACATTATGGTGTTTGGCTAACTAAGACCATTCATCTCGTGGCCTATACGCATAATAAAAATAGATAAAGCCTTGTACGAACGCCAATAAAAAGCTGTCGTGTACCCTTCCGGTACTTACACCCCTACTGATGCTCTTTCATATTCAGGGATGGAGGCGATTAAATACTGCGTATGAACAGTCGGTATTTGTAGTGCTGTACCAATCCTCTGCATCCATCGCAAATGAGAATCAAGTCAGACAACGACAAAATATAACTTAAAAAAAATGTGATGAAAAGAATCACAATTGCGTGACCTGGATGACACGCGTCCATACATGTAAACCTATTTAACGCATTCGAAAAATTCAGTTTACCATGTGAAACAACCCGAATTTTGTATGACGAAAGTCAACATTTATAGTCTCTGAACAAGGACACATTAATCCGGATGGATGGCCTTATGGAGGGTAGGTGAACCTTCGGGGCGGATTTGACACAGACTGCTGACTTGGAAAACAGTGGCCGACTGTAACAAGATCGCTATAATGACTTGAATTTGTTTTTATTAATGGTTTATTTAACAAGCCCTGAGTCACCCTAAAGATGCTTGGCATATTCCCAACCCCCATTTTTCCAATATAATGTAGTATAAATGGCGTTAGAATGTGCTAACCGTCAAATACGTGGCTATTCCAGGCAATTTCAAAGGTGAATTGTCTATAATGGGCTGGATAGACAGGATATTTTAATCACATTCACCGAGCTGTTGCCCTTAATGTCAAATCGCAGCACTTTGTTCACTAGGGGGCCGCTATTTCCAGCAGGATTACCGTCCTATTTTTGGCCAGCAACAAAAGATGTTTTAATTTATTCGCGGATTAATTTGGTCCTTACATCCGTAGGAGAAGTCGCCTCATTCGCCCGACGCGATTGCAGCGCCCCGGGGGTTTAAAACCTACAGGTAACCACCTGTCGTCCCCGAAAAATAATAATAATAACAATAAAAATTAAGCGGAGAAAGTTATAAAAAGGTATACAAAATTGACTTCAAGGGGGAGAGGCATGGAGAAAGGGACAGTTTTGTAAGGTTTCCCATAAAAAAAGCCTCAATTTATTTATGGCAACCTGTTATAAAATTCCTTAAACAACTGTAACTTAACTTGCGGGCCTAAAAACACCACCCGAGAACAATAACTCAAAATCTGATTTGTAAGCTACATTTCTAGCCTGCGAGCCTCCCTAACTTGGGCAATTTCCCCTGAAGTAAAATAATTGTCTCTTATACAGATTAAAATACGGACTGTATGTAGCCTGATAAATCAATGCTTAATTATTAAGAATAAGGTCCTGTGCACCTTTCTTACACTACGTAGACACTGAACATACAATATCTACGCTTATACCCATCGATATTATTTCGCCGTATACGAATGTTACAAAATATTTGAAAGAATTTCTTACCTGTCAATCACCAGCAAGTCCTTGTATGGTTAGTAGCACTTCCGATCATAGAAATCTTCACGAAAGTCTTTGCATTTCATGTGCTTACACTGGTATCTTCGCTGGTTTTGGCCACAAAAATCCCACGAATTTCACAACGGAAGTATTGCACTAATCCTCAGCTCGTAGCGAATGTCACCGTGACGTCACATCCGCGCGGGTATATTCCAAATATGCATAGAATCCGACTTGAAATCCGATCCAGAATCTCCAAGAATGATATTTTCAATCAAGTTACACAGGCAGTTCTTCCGTCTTACCTACCAATGAGGAGGTCGATTGGTTGCGCAAGTCTGAAAAGTTATTGGTAGATTAGAACAAGTTTTAATTCCCACATAACCACCATGAAATAATCCCTAAAACCTGCAGTTAACGTTAACGAAGAGAGGGCCAACAGGCCATTAGTGCTGCGTTTGAAAAACTATGAGACCTGACCCTTGGAACCAGAGCTAACTTTTTCACCTCAAGCGTCCCCATCGGTTTTCAAGGCAAACTGACCAAACAGGTTCTAAGGTCCCCAGTCAGGACAATAAAGAAAAATTGACAAAAAGCTCAAAAATTTCACTTTTTCCGAAAGTGACCTTGTTGGAGTGGACCTGGCTTTTAAATCGGTGATTTCATAAAAAAACAGAACTAAAAAAATGAGGGGGGAAACAGTTGACCCGAACAAATTGGAAATAGTGACAGGTTGGATATCAGTACACGTTCATCTACCAGAAAGGAATGCTACGTACAGTATATTGTACATGTAGATTCAAACTGTACTGCAGTTCAATCAGTTAGTTTGCAAAATAAAATTGTGACTTTCTAGGGTTTCAGAAAACATTACCATCAATAATTTATGTTATGGAAAATTCAAATACGTCAGTCAAGCCCATTTCAATGCTAATTTCTCAAAAAACAGGTCCGAAAGTACAGTAACTAAAGTGCTACGATTGCTAGCTCTGGTAGCCTATGACACATTTTCGTTGCATATCACAACAGTGCTCCAAAAATGCAACCTAAGTATCCACCCCACAATAATACTTAAATAATACATACATGTAATACTTGAAGAATTTTGGTAGTTTAAAAGCTTGATATTTCCGATCAATCATTCACCTGAGCTCAACTTCATAATAAATAAGGAGCGTCCTGATTAATAAATTGATGAATCTACATGTACAGTAAGTGATAAAATTGTAGCTCTGAGGAGTAGAGATTCCATGGGACGTAGAATGATACTTGGTTAGGAACCTCAACTCCTCACAGCTACACTGTATCCCACAGATTCATCCCCACTTCATACTGCACATGTACTGTACATCTCAATTTTTTATGAAATAGGGTCCTGGTAAAACTTAACTCTTGTCTCAAACTTTGAATAACTCGAGGAAATCGCTCCTAAATTGAAGAGTTGGAATTCATAACGATCAAAGTGCCAAGAAAAAAAATGCGAAAGGAATTTCATGAATGCAAACCACATGATCTGCAAACCAAATCTGAAAAATGGCCTAACAAATGGAAAAAGTCGTTCAAGTGCAACATTAGAGAGTGTCAGAAAACACGAACCGAAAAACGTAACGAAATGTGTGACATCTTCCTGACGTTGACATTCCCCAAATTCTGCCTGTTCTCCATATCACTGTGGAGAGACTGTCCGGAATTTGGTGACGTGAAGGTCAAGGCCGACGTCACACTTTTCGTTTTCAGTTTCAGTTCATGTTTTCTGACACTGTCTAATATCAAATACAGTGCGATAGTATTTAGCTGTTACAGCTGTACCCATCCGAATATTATTATGCTCGGTTCACACTTGCATGTTGCATGAAGTGCTGGAACTTCGGTAATACTCTAATTTCAATTATTCGGTTTTGGATAAAATGAGGAAATCACCTGAAAACGACATCAGTGATCACGTGGTCAAGATGGGTCAAGGCGCCACTACCGTTTCCCAAATGGCAAGAATGGCCAAGAAGCAGCTACATGTAATGCAGTTTGGAAGTAGCGTTCACGGGACCCACCCAACGGGGCCATTTTTTGTCGATTTTTTTAAAAGTGAAGCGAGGTGGGTCAAGGGTCACCAACTGCAATGGGGAAGCGCGGTTTTCGGCGAATTCCTGGCCCAGAGCCCACGTGGTGTCGGTGGCCGTAAACCCGGGCCAAGTGGGGGACACACCCCGGCCGTCTAGACACTTACAATCGAGCCTGTTTTTTATGTGTTTTTTGAGGGGGGGTTCACAACCTCTTCCTCCACCCTCCTGCATCCATCAGGGCACCGGCCAGTAGGGTCCAAACTTGGAAAAGCACTTTTTCCTTCGAAAAACCTGCGAGCAAAAGAAAATGGACCAAATGTAAGAAAGAAGAATGGATGAATGAATGAATAAAAAGCGAAAACCTTTGGAGGTTTTTTCTTCAATGTAACGACCGAGATCATCCATCATAAAAAATGGCCAAATTGCGTATCCACACCAGGGTGTAAAACACAAAAATGCTCCAAGAGGGTTGGTCGACAACGCCGTGACAAACGTGGGCCAGACTGTCCTTAAGCCAGCGACTCCATATAGAAGATAAGCTTTCAAAAAACTTACTCCCTCATCTTCACTCCCGATTTTTACAACAAAAGTAGGAGAAAAAATATCGCAATTTTTCTTACAGTTGATTCCGAGAATTCCACTACGACCGCTAGCGAACCCCCACGCAAATGCGAGAAAGTCAAATTATGCCAAAAATCTTCATGGGAACCGAACATTTTCGGGCCACAATAGGCTGGGCCCCGAAAAGACCTGCATCATCCCCACCTTTAGTAGGGTGCCATCAAATTTGGCATTTTGAGAGAGGTGCCCGCCCGCACCCTCGTCTGTTTCAAATCCAATTTTCTCAATTTGGCGTGTTAAGATATTTGGCCAAACAGCAAATACATACCCATCAACAGGTGGCAGTGTTGAGGGGTAGAGAACACATTTTTGCAAATTTCGTTATCTAAAATTTCAAAATTCCCTCTATATACACGGTACACTATGTTCGTTATATTATGCATAGTGTCGGGTGATTACAATGTACTGCCATCATTGCAAAATTTAGTTTCAAAAAATGTTACAGTGGCAAGGAACGTTAACAAGTTTTCGAAAAACACGAAAAGCCCTTCATGAATGTCTTGAATCCTTTGACGTTATTTTGGCAATGGCAAAAGCCCTTTCCTCGACAATTTGCACTGATTGGAGTGATTGTTTAAGGTGAGGAGAGGAGAAAAACTTTCCGTATTTTTGAAATAAATGGTCTTCTTATAAAGGATAGCCTTGAGCTATTACAGATTCAATTTAGCAATATGACTTTGGTGACCACTTAGATGAGGTGGTAACCGCCCAATAAATTAGGTTGATGGGGGTAAAATTCTAACAGCAGGGTTCCGATTTGAATTCACTTGAAAGCTACAGATTATAATTGATGTACATGTACATAATGGAAGTTTTCAATGGAGTCATTTTAATCAGTACATGCTTGATTCCCATTTCAATGCATAATTACAACTAATGCGTGCGTTTTCCAATTTTTGCAACATGCTAAGTCATTACAGCATTAAATTAAAAAACACATTATATTCGCTCAACATACAGGGTATCTGAAAATTATATTTTACAACTTTCATCTACATGTTTTTGATATCGAAGGTGGGTAGTTTTAATCTGTTTTTTGACGCAAAAGGCCCACAACATGGGGCTCGCCGATCAATTGTTTCAATATTTTTTCATAAAGGTGGACAAAGGCAAAGATGTTGGCACCGACCATGAGTTCGAAAGTTGTGCTATTTTGTTGGCTAGGTTTTAATAAATTAGTATCGTGATCTGGGCAGGGCCGACCCCCCGCACGCGAGTGTGAATGGACGGCGTACCAAAAACGCCAAAAAGACATAGTTTGGCCTGGCTGACAATGCTGAATAATACACGGACACACACACACACCGATGGACGAATCAATTACCAATTTCTATGGAAGCCTATAATTATCGTCCGAACGGCCATCCCTTTTTTTGCCGTGCTAATGCTACGGGGAGTTCAGCGTTGTTCACTTTTGCTGTTCAAAAAAGCGCACAATGGCCGAGTGTGTTTGTGAGGAGCAAACACGGCAGAACGAGCCAACAGGTAAATTCCCGCTGGCAAACAGCGTGCCTGGGTGGTCGTCTACTTTAATTCGATAAGTATATTATACATCCACGTGTAGACTTTATCGGAAGAAATTTAATGACGAGCAAATCGTACTGTTGTTTGTATACCGATCCCCTTGTCGAAAGACAACAGAGGTGCGAATCGATCGACTCACCAAAACTTTGAAAATCCACACCCTTGAAAACGTATTGGAAAATGATAAGCGAAGAAGTGGTCAGTAGGTCAACAATTATGAAACAGTCAGCGTCCACTGCACCGCCACCAAGTATTGAGTTTGGACATTTTAAACTGTCATGGATTTGAGTTATTTATGGGCCTTCAAATGATCAGTGAATATATGAATACATTCATAATTCTCTTGATTATATGAGCTCAAAATCACACAACCGATTAAGCACTAACAATTTTAATTCTAGTAATAAAAAAATATCAGCAATAACAATTTTCATTCTAGTAATAAAAAATATCATTTAAACTCAGCTCATTTGAGAATGCAAATCAAAATATGCGCATGCAACTAGCCATTCAATATCAACATTCTGTTCACATTTGGAATGGGAAATTTTTGAATTTTTAGTGCATCTACATTTTGATTTATTTTCAGTACCAGTTTTCACCATAAGTCAGCAGTGGTGCAAAAGTCGTAGACCTCGAAAATCTATTCTTCTACACGTGCATGCGTACATTGAAATATTGCTAGTGTGGCACACAGTGTTCCATCAACCATTTCCAATTTTTATATAGATCCAAGCTTCCCGTTTCTTCGATCAATTTCCCCACATTCCAAACATTCACTTCCGCATCCGTCCCAAAAAAAGACGCACCCTGTATGCAATTTCAGACTAATGGTGCCTGCACACTTGTGATTTTTGCCCACGTACGGAGGAATTTTATTCATTCTATGTAGGTAAACCTTGGGCAAAGTTTGGCGAAAAAATCCATACGAAGAAAAAATTATCTCCGTACGTGGGTATTGGTAAAAATTACAAGTGTGCAGGCACCATAACCTCACATATCCAACTCCATGCCAAATTCATCTTACGATGTTAGTTTCAAACCCAAGCAGCCACTGACCACTAGACCAGCTGACACTCGAAGAGTATACACGCATATCTGTAAAGTTCTCTGTTCGGCAACCCCCGTCCATTTATTTGAAAAGACAATGGACTGGTCTTACGTCACAGCTATTTTCCAGCACCCCAGCAGCTCCATAAACATATCGGATATGGCTTTTTGCAAACGCGCCTCAATATTTATCTTGGAGCGAGCGCGCTATACGAAAAGACTAAAACCACGTTTTAAAGCGCAGCCCACTAAGCAGACACTCAGCGGACCAAGTACTCAAAAATCCTACCTTGGCACCAGACGCGTTTCCTGGAGCCCGGTCCTCGATGTTTTGCTCCGCCGTGTGTCGAGCCTCTCGTCTCCGCCAGAGAGTGACCAGTGGTCAGTCGCCTTTTATGGCTGGCACAGAAGCCGAGCAGCGTGGCATCCGAACATGGCAAAAACGTCCAGTAATTACGTGGCATTGAGTGTAAGTAGGTCCGTGGTGTTCAACTGGCTGCTGTCTCTAAGGCCATTGCTTGCCTGGCTAGGCTGGATGGTCAGCAACTTTTGGCCTTTTTCCAAAGCACAATACAGCCAGGAAACACGCACGCCAGTACGCCTATACAACGCTTACTGCTGCGCACTGCATGGCAAATGGCAAAGAAAGTTCAATTTCAGCCAGGGAAATATCCCGTCTTTGAAGCCATGCTCGAGACAAATTGTTTATTAAAACTATCGTTGAACATAAGCTCATGTTCGATTTCACGAGACGAACGAGACCGCTTTTACAACAATAAAAAAATGGATTAAAAATGAATGAAAAACCCTTCGCTGCACCACAAATTGCAGTTTTTAACATAGCGATATCATTAAAACGACTTTTGGAAAATCATAACTGTGTGATAAAGTACCGTAACAAAGATGTTAAATAGCTTACAACGCGTTTTTTCTACATTCAAATAGGGTTTCAACGAATTTATTTTTGAACGATTTTAGTTATCGCAAAGTTATCATTTTTCCAAAACTTTAACAACGTGATATTGCTTTTCGAAAAACGTTAATTCGTTAATTAGGAGAAGCCCACTTTCTCATAGTGTCTAGACTACATGGAGCGAGGCATATATACAGTAGTATAGGCTGTATAGCAAAATTTACATTCTCAAAATATTTGGAAGTTCCGAATTTTTAACCTCATACCACCACAGATAATCCGGGCTGTACTGCATGCAAAAATGGATTTAAAAAGGCGTTCAACTATACACGTACCAATATATCGTTTGGAGTTTCGACTATTGCAGGCATTTGTTTTCAGAATACTGACTCGGTCACTCGTGGTTGAATTTAAGACTCAATGATGTCGCTGGCATACATTTCGATTTAGCATCATTATCGCTGGAACACAAAAAGCTGTTTCCAATACAGAACACAGCTACATACAGTATACTGTACATGTACATTAAAATATCATGCCATGCAGTATAATGAGAAAAGTTCTCGGTGTAAGCCTTTCAGCATTCTCCCTGTTTCTCAACTGTCTTAGTCACTCGCACAATTAAAAGTGGAAGAATCAATTCGCGTCCATTATCTGCCTTTTATTAATAAGTGGTGACCCATTTACTGATGGTCAGTCCCGCATCCGTCGCCGATATGCACTCGCCCGCGACAAAGCACCGAGTGGAAAACACGAAAACAACCGCTAGGCATTTTGGCACGAGTTGGTGGACAAGTCAAGACACATGCATTGAATGCAACTTTGAAAATCAGGAATGTTAAAACATGCGTTGAAATAACGAAAAAAAATCTTTGTATTCCCAACCCTACTTGATCAGTCTACAGGAATGACACCTGTCCTAGTTACAAACATTATCCTTTCTTTGTAATCTTTTTCCTCTCGTTTTTTTGTTCCTCTTTTGTGCATAACCTTCAGTGCAACTTTACTTAAAGTAACCTAAAAATTTCCTTTCTGATGTTGCTGCCCCTCACAACGCCGGCAGGCAATCACTGCCAGCTTTTGAGCTGTGATGGAAAAACTTCGCACCCACAACTTGCACAACTCAAAAATTATCAATTTCCGAATTAAGGCAGTATTACGTCAAGGTAAATGACTTCTACCTTCCGAAATAAGTAACCGCACCGTTTTCTCCGGATTTTGAAGCTGAAGCAAAGCACGTACTCTTTGAAGCTAAACGATTAACAAGTTTGCTTCACCTGTTAATTTGAATTTTTTAGTTGTATAACTGATATACAAATGGCAAGTTGATGAACTCGTCAGAGATGTGATTTGAAGAGCGTGATTGCAGTGTGTTGAATTTACGATCACACCTCTAGCAATGAAAGCTAGCTTATGGACTTGGGAAATAAAAAACGATTTTCCTGGTAATATATGGAGCCACTCGGCGGAGTGTAGGCCGGCCAATGGCGTCAGCTGACCACAAAAACTGCGTGGATATAACCGTTCAGATGAGAAAAGTAAAAACAACGGATAGGCAGCGTATTGACGTCCACACATCAGACACGACCACGCCCCAAACTCCTTTGCGTTGCACGCAAAGACTGCGAAAACCAGAAACAAAAAGGCACTATATGGGCAAATGAATAAAAAACAACAATGGTCGTGCATAGGATATAAGAAACAAAAAAAACGCGATTTTCTGAGTATGGATTGATGCGATGGACTAATAGGGTATGGTTTAATGACGATGTATGGCGTACGCATCTACTTTACTACTGGCAATTAGGCTTATAATGCCATGGATTCGGAGCCAGCCGTTGTCAGGGATTTCCCCTCCTAACACCATAACCATATTTCATGCACGGCTGCTCACGTGCCATAAGCAAATGCCCCGCTTTCAAAACATAACATTCATCGTGACGTCACTGGTGGACACATCGTACGGTTCGGGTAAAGCCAAATGAACTATTAACCGGAGAATAACGGTCCTAGTTATTCAAGATTCAACTCTGAAATGACCAGGCTCAGTTGGCCAAATGACGGCATCCCATTGCAGTTTCATCGAAGTGCTTCACCATTACTTTTATGGACAAAAATTCAGCAATTGAAGACTTGAATTTCAAAACAATCAAAGTGCAACAAAGTCTATTCATGCAATATGATCCCCATGTGCCTAACAACGGTACAAGTGCACTTGTAGGCTTTATTCATTTGTTGTCCGCATGAATTAACTCCTTTAGAATTTTCTATTCACTTTGACTTATGAAAAGTGCTTCATTTTTATCTAATTTTGATAAGAAAGTTTACTATTCGGCAATGTTTTGCTCAATACTGATGTTACCAGGGTTGTCTAATAGAGCAAGTGATGACAATATTTGATTCTTCAGAGTATAGAGGCAGAGGTGTCGCCAGTTAACATTTGCAGAAAAGATGCATCAGGTTGCATCACTACATATTTCTTCCTGGATGTTTTGATCCGTAAATGTTTTAAGCATCTGATCCATGCTGCTCAGTGGTCAAGCTCAAGTCTGGACAATGCTTAAAGGCGACGGTATCTTGACCACAACACATACATGGACTGCAACCACCGATTGAAGACGGCCGATTTCTTAAAATTTGGGAATACGAAACTATCCAACGCAAGATGCATTTGACACCGATCACATCATTGGCGGTAAATCCATTTCCCCATTTCACCACCAGAGTTTCCACCAATATTCATCAACAATTCCAATGTCTCTTCGTGCTTCACACGAGCTGCAACAGGACACAGGAGACAGGAAGACACCCGGCAGCAAAAACAAACGAAATAAACAACCGGAAAGAAGGAACGTCCAATGATCCGGATTGACCTCCTGGGAATGAAGCAGCATCCGAAAAAAACGACAAAAATGGCCAGAACCAAGTTGGGCTAAGAAGGCCAAGTAAGATTGCCAGTGTGGACGAGGCTGTGTGCGTCTCCAACAGACGAAACCCAATTACGATTCCGAATTTGCTGGGTTGGGGAGAATTAGTGCGCTATATATATGAGAGCCAAAATGTAATAGCTAAGACAAAAACCACGTGCGTCCCTCTCAGCTCCTTTAGCTTATCGGCTAAAACGCTAAATCTGGTTGCAATTACACGCTGGGAAATGGACTAAACCTGGTCGCATAAGTCAATAAATAAGGATTATCAAATATAGGAATATCCCTACGTACATGTATAACGCAGGGGGCGACATGTCATTTTCGTGCAGCTTGACACGAGGAAGGGCATGCAAGAAAAAGCTACATAGCGTGGCTACATCATAAGCTACAGGGTGTTTATCGAGTTTGATAATAACAATCAAGCATCTCTCAAAAGTTTTGTTTGGAATTTTTAGGCTGCGAAATGCTTCGGCCTTCAGTCGTTATAGGGCGCTGAGTTGAGATATTCCATTTTACAACTCATCGCCCTCTAGCAGCGTCCTCAAACTCGAGCATCTAAATATCATCTAATATCCATTCTATCTAAAATTTGGGAACCACGGGGCATCGGCAACATGTTAAATGACGTTGCTCGCCAATACAGGCGTTGATCTATGGCGCAACGAAAGCGACATTAGGAATCGCCTGCTCAACATCGATGGTCGAATCAAGGGTGAGTATTTCCACTCCAAATTTATCAAGATTTACCAATTAAGGGCTGCAAAGGTGGGATAATAAAGACAAAACGATGAAATCTTGGCCATGCAAGTGGCAATTGCTGAGCTAAATCGTACCTAAATACATCATGCAACAGTTGCTCGAAATAAATAGTAGACTAGCTAATTCGCTTCAGTTGTTTATAAGAGGTTACTTAACGACTCATGGAACATCTTTAGACGAGCATCAAAAGAATTTACCATAGCATTCAAGATCCTTGAATGACATTTGTGTACGTCTTCAATTGTTTTAGTCATCTTTAAAACATTATCATCTAAATTTCAGTTAGAACTTTCTGGTGAAAATTATAGCCTGATGAAAACACAAAAACCTTGACCATAAAGCATTTGTTCTCAAAAGTAATAAAAACGAAGAAAAAATATGGAGAAGCGAACAATACAAAATGATTATCAACAAGTCGTTCTATCGTTACTTTTATACTTAAGTTCGAACCCAGACAATCCCAATTCATACTGAGCTAGCTTGAGATGAGAAACATAACGAATTCCCGACGTTATTGGCGATTTCCAATTGTAATTCAAGCACTGTTGAAGACCTCGGGTGTGATTGAAATCTTGATAAAAAAGATAAATCCAATCAAAAGACAAAAAAGGCGACGCGAAGAAATCGAATCTAAACAGTGTCGTACATAGTTTCCACAAAATAAAAAATGTGTATCACGTTGGCGACAGTCAATAACTGAATCATAATAACGCAGTAATCACCACAACAAGTGCAATGACAACCGGCAAAAGATAGGGCGTGCAATAAATATATTGAGACAAGTGATCCTATATACTGTATGAACGCGTATAATGAAGACCTTATACACTACACGCACTTCATCGGCTATTAATACGTGCTCGTAGAGAGCAACAAGTACAGTATAGCTTTAGAAATTCATTTTACCGTAATATAGCATCTATCCGAGGCAGTCTAGTGTTGGCCAACAAAAATAATCGATATCTATGGCAATACCAGACATGCATACAGGAAGGAGATATCACCTAAGCAACCTTCGCTCATTCTAGATTCGAAAAGCATGCATACCGTGTTTCCCCGAATATAAGACCGAGTCTTATATGAGGGGGATGTACAAAAATCAAAATCACTCCTGTCAGCAATCGATACACAAATTCCAGCTCAGGAAATCATCCTGTCTGGGGGGCAAAACATTGTTCCCTTTATCATGCTCCACCAAAAATATCCATGAAGTGTTAATATTTATTGAATTCTCACGAGACAGTAGTGACAACAAAAATGATGACAATTACAGTAATGATATTTGCCCAGTTTCTGGGTTTCACTCGTGTGTTACAACAGACGAACTGACTAGCTGACGATCTGAACTAGGTCTTATTTTCGGGGTAGGGATTATATTAGGATTATTTTGAAAAATTATCCTAGGTCTTATTTTCAAACATTGTGTATATCCAAATTTTAAAAATTGGGTTGATGGTTTACACCTTCTGCCACATGGCACATTGAAATCAAATTTATCCGGGAAAAAATCATAACATTCTTAAAATGAACTTGTAACCATAGCATATTCATAACTTCGGAAAAAATTCTTAGTCGAGACTTCACAAACTTGTCAAATTACCAATGAACCCACGTGTTAAAATGTAGACAATATACAGTAATATACTGAGTGTAACACGTTGCATGCATTTTTAATATACAGGGTAAGATGAAATTCCCAACTTCCTACAGAGCGAGCATGAAGTCCTGCTCTTAATTACAAGCTTAAGGAGTTCTTCCACATTTCCGAAATGAGGGCAGGACTTTTACGATCACACTGTATTTCTGTATTTCGGATTCTGAATAATTTACATTTCTACAACAGTCGCTCAGCATTGGGTAAATATCGCTGCCTCATTTATGCAAGTGCAAACAAAAATGCAAAGCATATCAGAAACTAAGTGTTGCCATAACTGATAGGCGCCTACACCAAATACAGTATGAATTCAGGAAAGAGAAACGTTTTCTTTCGGAAAAGGATAATGGATCCACTCACACGTGTATCGAGACACTAGCACACATGAATAAAAACTGCACTTTTCTCGCGAGCATCGCTTTATGATACCGTATAGCCGATGATATGCAAATACTGGCCTTATGGAGCATGATGCAAAGAGCACTAAAAGGGAATAAAGGTGAAAACAAAAACAAGAAAACATCCATCGCGTGCCACCTCCGACCAATGGAAAGACACGCTGTCGATGATGTGAACATTCAGTTGAAACAGACTACATATGTAAAATATCTGGAGTAAAGTGTCACCATTTCATCCATCGTTATTAGGGGTCGTTCGAAGAATAGTAAAATGAACTAAGCTAGGCTAGACATGGAGCCCAGTTGGAAGGCAGCCACCGTTGGCAGCGCCATTATTCGGCCATTGCTATCTTTTCCCATTGCCGCTGCAATAATTGATCGTGGCGCAAAGTACACCCCTAGGAATTGGCATTCGGGAAGCAGCAAAGGCAGGCAAGCAGAGCAGACCCAAAAAGAAATGGCTTTTGCGTAGAAACAGACATGCACACAGGCCATGGCCTGCCTAACATCCGCCACTTTGCAATATATATTAGATGCAACGGTTGGCAAGGCGCTAGGCTGATTTGCCATCGATTTGCCGTGGGTCAGATTGTCCATCTTGGACTCACCTGGCGAAACGAATCTGGTGGAGTTTTCATCGCCTCGTCAATATCACGTTTCGTGTTCGGTCAACTTAGCCATATATCCAGTCGAAGAGTCATTGCCAGTGACTGCAACATGCACACTTTCAAATACCCCGATGTAACAACTAACAAACTGCTTTTAAGTCTCGCATGTAAACCTGTTTAACATGCTGAGGATAGTGCACTTGCTTTGAGAATCAGCATGAGGGTTGTTTGACACAAAGCATCTGCACGTGCATCTGTAGAAAACCTCCTATTAATCCCTTAACTGCAATGTTTAAAACGTACAGAGTGCATGTACATAACGCACCCCGCTACACGTGTAGCAGTTAAATCAAGAAATTCCAACTTGCAGGAGAAGCAATTTTGGAAATCGTTTTGTCATATGGTACCATAGTTTCAGATGTGACGTACAGCAGCCAATAATCCTGAGAAAATCCATGATCATTGACTAGCTAGCTATATACTGTACATCCTAGGCCACAAAATGAAGAAAGCTGCAGCAATGACACAGAGTTGATAACCGAAATACCAAGATGGTCAGACTATCTGAGCAAAGTTACTGCTCAACGATGTCTGTACCTTAGACTCAGCTCATTTTTGGGATGTGTACGTTCCAGAAAATGACGAAAATGTCAGTATTAAGACTTAAAAGCAGACTTTGCCACTAGTTGCAAACTGTAATTCCATTTGCTCGAAACCATTTTTGCTTAAATTTAACATCGATCATTTATAAACTTGAAAATCTAAAAATACCAACAGATACAGCATATGGCATATGTATAGGGATTTTCTTGAAATAAATCTCTTCTGCCAACTTTGCACTTGTCAAAAATTACAATTAATACGTGCAATTAAAATTACTTTGGATAGAACAACATGGTTGTAAATCGCCTCCTGTTGCATGAAATAGAAAAAATGCGATGGCATATCTACCGTATATACTATGACGGAATAGAAGAATATTCTATATAGAATAGGAACAAAAACTTGAGGGCTATTTGCGGTTTATTTACGATTTGCGGATCGTGAAAGTGAATGCGCGCTTGCACTAACTACATTTTCCAAATGATTTTAGCGGCGTTACTAAGATTTCTTTTCCGCCCATGTTCGTACTGCGCGCAATTTCAGGTGGTTGTTCTGTGGGTAAACACCATTTGAAAGCGATCAATGGTCTAAAATGACCGAGTGAAGCCAACCAAGTTGAAGATTCAATCGTAGAGCCAACAATTACAGCGATTATCGAGCATGCATCACCTGAATTACAAATGGTAGCGTACGCGGAATTATAAGTACCCAACGCCGCAAATTACCCCAAACGCATGGAAATCAATCAGACTAGCCAGTGCTCGCTCTGGAATCGATTCAACGCACAGACCAAAGCACGAATTAAATGAAAAGTAATTAGCCCAGTCTGGCCATTATCCACGCCGTTTTTGTAAATGATTTGCTAGATTTTGCAGGCGCGAAAATTTCCCAATTAAGTGTTCTGAGATCGCCATCTAGCTAACAAAGCCTCCGTTTGAACGACCATTCTTGTAGTCTTACATTGAGAATTGCATTACATCTTAAATTTCATTAAATCGCTCGTCTAAGGATATATCAGATGTTAAGTTGATAAGAGCCTCGTATCAGCAAAATTATGGTGTATTACAAAGCTCAACTGGCTTTATACAAGATTTCGCACGGTTTTACAGTACATACTGTATAGCCGAAGTAATGAACTCCTATTTACAGGTACATATGCAAAACGTTATTCCTCGTAACTAAGAGTTTTTTTAAAATTAATTCTCGCCAGGAGGGTACACTTTTTATAATTTTACCCTGTATAATTCGCTGATTTTTAAAACAACCTGGCCCATCGAAAGTGCGTTGTGACTTTGGGGACACCCTGCACAAAATTGCGAAACACATTTTCTCATTTCCTGATTAACAAATTCAAATATTTTTTTTGTAAACATTAAGAGGGACTTGCGTTTTATTGGATGTGCTCTTTGACAACTTATGGAACTGTATATGATATTAATAAAAACGATCATTCTATGTTTGACTTTATTTTGCTTAACGAGCGATAGATGGCAGCACCTGCAGTCTGAATGGGAATATATGAGATCTAGAATTTGGAACAATTCTAAAAACGAAATGTCTTTTAATTTTATATAGCGCAGGAACTTACTATTAATGTAAACTTTGAATTAAAACGTTTAGTTTCATTTCAAATTATCATATCTGTCCAGAATTATGATAATTCAACTGAAAAAAAATCACTTTCAATGGTCCTTAAACTATCCACCATTATCAGTCGCATCGCGGTTCGTTATACGAAATTTGAAAATTGCCCTTTGCTAACAAGGGTTTCGCTTTCCCACACTACACCGATGATATCATTGTTTGCCTACTTGCAGGGGCAACAGGCCCTCGTCGTTTGCAGATCGGCGTAACGTTATTTTATGACGAGTATATTGCGCGTATATAAATCATGATAAACAAACGGGCAAAAAACCGCCAACATCAACAGACCCATTCCCGTTAGGGCTACCTGAAATAAACTCCAGCCAGATTTTATGGCCAATAATGCGTTTCGGAAATTCGGACAATAATGGCCAACAATAACTTAATGCCTCGATTGCTAAATGTATTCAATTACATTTACAGAAGTATAGAGGAACGAGCTATATGGGGCACATAAAAGCACTCCTGAATTCATAAGCGCCTCGTACGGTGGATACCGAGTTATTTCCTCCATTAAAGTGCTGGGCTATAACGCGTCCATACTGTCAACAATGCGGATGTATTTACTCGGCGCTCTTTGAGAAAGTCAAATCCATTAAATTACGGAGCTTTTGATTTACAGAAAACCACTTTAATAAAACTCCCAACACGATTTAGACGGCTGCACAGCGGCTATATTGTTTTTTTCCACCGTATAAATGGTGGCTTTCATGCTAGGCAGTCACGCAATTCCAACTCTCATATGGAAAAACGTATGGCTGGAGAGTGTGGACCAGAATGATGGAGGAAGAAGGTGGAGGAAACCGAAAAAAACAACTAAATAAAACCGCAAAAAATGCCTTAGGCTAGTCTTTTTTTCCCCATGCAGTATTTAAGATGACCCGTTTAACCGAGCCACGTACAATAAACGTATAGATTTCAAACAAGGGTGAGCACGAGCAGCTGGGTTTTATGAAAGTAAATAAGGATAACAATAATAATTGTTTACTGACCATAGCCCGTGCTTGGCTTCGATGACCATTGCTTTTAAAACGGGTATAAGTTGGGTGA
Organism: Cylindroiulus punctatus; assembly: GCA_034695085.1. NCBI lineage: Eukaryota > Metazoa > Arthropoda > Diplopoda > Julida > Julidae > Cylindroiulus > Cylindroiulus punctatus. Next base: position 28,584 of record JAQFYZ010000321.1, read on the forward strand.
ACTACGGGAAAGGAACGTGTTCTACGGGGTCCTCCATAGTAACATCGTCATGTTTTAACATGACATGATCAAGTTACTACAATATTTCACTTTCTCTGAATATTTCATGGCATTCCAGTTTCTACTACAATCCCAGATTTTCCAGATCTAGAGGAGCCCTGAATATGCTTTAACATTTTTGAAATTAAAAAGTTGTCGTAGTAAGCTTATAAGTATACAAATGTCACAAAGATCTTCACTGTAAACCGTACAGGTACAAACGCAATTTTTGTGGGGTACAAATGTACCTTTGCACCCCATAAATCATATACAGTATGTATCCAAGGGATGAAATGATTTAAATATTTGTACATCAAGGTACAATATGAACGGGTACAAATGTAGACTCATATGTGCCCCTAGGAACACATGTCAAGGATACACGTGCTATCAACATACAGTATGTACCCATAGGGTGAGTATATAGTTTCAAAACATTTGTATTCTTAAGGTTCAACATTTGTACTTTTTCCGTTTAGAGTGTAATATTGTGGCAATGAATTTTAAGTAACTTATCATTTGGAATTTACATGTTGGGCAAGAGGCTCTTGAGTCAATCACAGAGTTGCATGCACTAAACAATCTTGGTAGTTTCTTGCATCAGAGCAAGCAAAGCAAAAATTCGACACATAACAGTTCAGTTTTCGAAAGCAAATGTACGGTACACTGGCGAACTATTTTGCGGACTGTCAGCGGTTGCATCGCAACAGGCCAGCCCGTGTCACACTAAGTGACCATTCCCTAAGACGTACGCGATGAAATGTTTAACTGGAAACAGGTCGAAATGCGGGGAACAAGAGTGAAGACATAACGGCTGGACACATCTATTAGCAGAGTTCGACTGACCATCATTAATCACCGGCTGGACAAAATCCATAGAAACATTGCATTATATGGAAGCCTCTATTGCCACCTAGAGCTGCATGGTTACAGCGGCCACTCTGAGATGGCCTTTTACGACAAAAGTGCCAGTGACGGGGGCGTGAGTAAAGTGGATGGACGACGTGGTCAGCAGGGGTGCCTTCGAACCACGGGGGACGTCCGACAAGTAATCAGACACACTCGTCCAACTTCGTTTACGAGCCAAAGATTGCGAGGGTGGCGAAGAGGAGTTAATCATTTTTTAACATACGATCGAATCGGCTTATATCGATGTCTAGAGATGGCATTAGCAACGTCTGTGCACGACCCCAAATATTGGGTAAGCCACCTAAGCTAACTGTGGTGCATGTATTACAATAATAACTTGAGAGTAAATTCTCATTGGACAGTTTAACGTTAGAAAATCGCAATCTTTGAATAAAACTACAGTGTAAACTGTTTCAAATGTGCAGCAAAATATATATTTCAACTAAAGTAGAAATACGAACTGATGGAACTAAAGGACAGCCAATCAGAGAGGTGTCGCTTATCGATTAGGGATTGCTGGTTTTTAGTTGTTGAAAGGAAAATGGTCGACGCCTCGAGCTGAAGCGCCTCCAATGTTTTTTTGTTGTTGAGCTCTTTCCTCTCACCAGTGGCGCTGTATGCGAAATACTAGACTTAGTCAATCGCAAACTGGCGATTGGATTTTATTGGTCGGCGCTTTCAGCCCAGTTCCATCACTTCGTGGTTCTACTATAATTGTCTACAGTGCATAAGAATGACAACCTTTATGAACGACTCCTATTTGAGGCTCGAATTTCCCATACTCGAAATAAGTTCATCACATAGGAACGTTCTTGGCGCATAGCCGAATGACCTGACCTAAATGACATGAATAAGTGATGACCAGGGGACATAAATATGGCGAAATAGTGATCGCAATTTTTATACGACCTTTCACTGGCTGCGGATGCATTTCCGTCGCAAATCACGTTTTTTTCTTATTGACCAGCACATTTTATCATTCCCAGCACAGTACGATTGCAATTTGAGGTCATCCGAGTTGACCCTGCCAATATTGGTGGCCTTAACGCTGAAACGCAATGACATACTTCGTGAGAGGTCCCTCAGCTCCAACAACAATATCATATCTAACTGGATTAGTCGCCACAGTGCATGTTTTTACCGTCGAGTCTTTGGGCTAAGCTCAGTTAACTTCATCGGTGTCAAGATACCATAAGAAATGGAGAAGAAGGTATCCGGTCATTCATAGGAAATCCACAGGATTCAGATTTATTTATCGGCAGACAGATGTATGGTCAGCTACAATATATTATGAATGAACACAGTGCTCATATTTCATGCTGGCTCTCTGTCCGCAACACTAATGTACGTACTAAATTGATAACGCAAATTACATAAACGCTATTTCCCTCGATGTGGAAACAATAGTAGCATTTCGTCCAACGTTCAATATGCTGATGATTTTCACGTTTACGAAATAAAAAAAATAAAAAAGCCTTTCAAAACAACGTTTCATATCGTATGGTAGGCATGCAGCTAAAACTTAGAAGCATATGCTCGATCGCATGAAAATTATTGGCTGTACTTCGGAATATGTCCTGCTGCTGCTGCCCTTCTCCAGCATGGACACTATATGAGGGAGTAGGTTTCTCCTAACAACTCGTGAGTGCCTGCGATCATGACAGTTAAATAAATTGAGGTCATTCAAATAAACGTGGTAACATTGTGCATTCTGTTTGGGTATTACAACTCAACATTATTAGATTGAAATGAATTTGGTTTCTGTTGACCTTTCCTATGATACTTTCTAGCATAAGGTAAAGGATACACGCACTTTCAGATAGCCAAATTTTTATTATTTTCACATGAGCAAGTTCTTCGCTATGATGTGCCCTGACCAGCTATGTGAGCCAGCGCCATCTATGGCATCACTAAAATCCAAGTATCCCCATTCATCCCCGCCGTTCCACCGAGATCATTGCGCTTTTATGTTATGGTTCCGTTTTTTTCTTCTGGCCCATCTTTTGGCCAGCGACATTCGCTTTTTTCCTCTTCCCTTCTCCTTCTTCTTCATTCCGCTGTAATCTGCGAGCATTGGGAATTCCCCGCAGTTTCCATTATAAACGCTGGCGCACAGTGTATATATAGCACTCTGCCAACACGGATAATGGGACCTGCAAATTACCTCTTTGGGAAATGCCAACGAAATGGGTTCCGAGTTACCACATTCAACCATAATAAATGACCACTCCGAATGGTTCTTGCATGTGTTTTGCTTTGCCCATGGAACCACGCGCCTACACCATTTCCTAGTCGTGTCCACTGCCGGTCAGTCCCCGCCAACTCCCAGCCAACATTACATCGTTTTTTTCTTCGTGGAAATCATCATCCAATATGGCTTCCTCCAGGACTTAATTGGAAACTGGCACGACGACTCCGAGAACCCAGAGCATTTCGCAGAATGTGGGGAAACACGTGACATGGTGATAATGACGCCAGTGTCTCTGAATACAGAGGAGTCCATCAATGGACGATTGAGTCTGTTAAGATTGGTAAAATCATTTGTACTGGAAATTAGCCCAAAAAGCAGATGTGGAACAATCCGGCGTCATTGAGGGAATCAAAGAAGTTTCACAACTACATGATGCGTTGAGTCTGATCCATCAAATTTTCGTTCAACGTAATCTCAAACTGATTTCGTTCATCACGAAGATTGTCAATCGCCGGAATTATTGAATACCTGTCATTTGACAAGGACACACCTTGGCTATTCACGCATTCGTTGGATATGTTCAAGATTGCACGCTACATTCTAACCAGAATCTGGCAACGTTTTAATGTTGTTACGACTACTTTCACTACTCGTCGTTCCAAGTTTATGTTTTATGGCAAGAATTACCGAAAAATGACCGCTGCAGTGTATTCATCAATTACGTGTAGTTTACCTGCGTGCCATTATCGGCAGCCAGAGCAGTGCATGAGCACCGTCGTAATTACATCATTTGCACCAACAAGCTGTTTGACGAATAAATGATGGGTCTTCAATTGCTCAGAAAGTTTTCCTACTGCGTTCGCACAACCCACTCCCTTCCCATCCCATAACCATTGAATTTTATGGCCCATTGGTAGCATGTGAATTTCAGCGCCAATGTCTGCATTTCCAGAGCGGGTTCCTCTCTCTTACGTCGTTATTTTCTTAAGCTCAGCGAGGCAACAGAAGGCATTCTCCCCAAGACAGATGGTGCGTGGATCCCACTGACATTACGGCGCTCCCATGCATCGCCTTTGCCAGCAACCCATGCATGGACATGTGGAGCGCACTGGCTATAATCTTACGTGTGAGAAAAAAAAATCGTCTCCCAACTTTAAAAAACAACAGAGTCGTTACGCCACGAAATGCGTCAATTTGTATGCACGAGTTCATGCATGGATTTGCGGCGAATATTAGGCGCCATCATCTTGATGATGCATTCGATAAAGACACATCTGAAGGCGCGAAAAACGAGGCGATGATGGGCCAAATTATTTGCAACCAGGTGGTTCTGCGAAAACCAGCGACAGTTATAGTTAGAAGAAACGCCAGGCCTGGGATAATTTTCGGTCGTAATCCGAACATTACCGAACGCTACGAGAACGTCGTAAAACATTTCCAAGATGGAGTGGCTTTGGCAGTGCCGTTATGGGGATTTTTTCGCACCAATCAACGGTTTTTTCGTAATAATTGCCTGGGTGTAGCGCAACGGCCTCGAAAGACCACTTGAAAACAAAGTTTGGACATACTATAGAACTTGCGCTGCAAATGTGCCAAAAATGTTTGTATTTCAACCCCACTGGTCTATATTATGGGGAGGTTGAAATACTATGTTACCACTTTTTGCAATTTTCTCAATTATTCGCAAACCTGGATAAAAATGATGGATGTCAACCAAAAGACTAAGCTGGACTAACATAAAAATATAATTGCTTTATTTACTGGTCATCCCAACCACCAGGCAATCACTGCCAACATGCGAGCCGTTAGAGCAGGCCACCATCAAGAAAAAAATCCCACTTTTCCATGAGTCTAGCAGAGCAGAGTCTACATTCTAATCTGTAGTTCAGCCCAAACGGCTCAGCCTATGAAGATGGAAATTCATGTACTATACTGTCACTGTATCATGAAAATACTGTAATTCGTGAGGATACCATCTGCAGGCATGCACTATTTTGTCAAACTAACTAGGGTCGGGGTCAAAGATGATGCACCAGATGGTGTATTGTGATTGTCCAGCAATCATAATTTAGGAATCACAATACAAAAATGAAGTGTTTTCACAGCAAACCCACATTTCGCGTTGCATGACGGGATTTGGCAGTTTGCTACAGGGTGTTCGTTTATTTCGCGGATCTGGCCAGATTTTAAAGGTAACAAGTCAACATTTCCTGTAAAGAAAATGTCAATAGAATTGATCGAGACATAGATTTATAAGATAATTCATTGTGGAATGCATAGGGAAGTTTATTATTTTGTGTTCCACAATGTTCCTAGGAATACATTTCATGTTTATTGCAGAATGGATTTTATGATATGTAAAGGCGAATGCTTTATTAAATGCATTCTACACAATATTACGGGAGAATTGCAGAATGTATTCGCCACATTGCCACATTGACGAGTGGAAAAGTTGAGTGGTGCCACTGCCTGACGTCACTCAATCATTGGTTTTATGTGGAATTATGTTTGGATCACGATTAACTTTGGATTTTTAGTGTTTCCACCGAAAAATGAATTGTTGGTTCAATCACCAATCACAATTCAAAATTCCGGTGGAAACTTAGTATAATGTGGTGGTTGAATTTCTCCGCCCTAGCACGTGCTGAAATAGGGTACTGAACCGAATCTAGAGGGCTCTGACTGTACACCTGAGCATCATGGCCTCCGCGCGCTCGTCACGCCACCTACACGTGCAGTGCTTCTTCTCCAGGAAGGCCTGCGAAATAAAACTGGAATGAGCGAAGTCGTTGGGAGCAGTCAGCGGGTGGTCAGCGAGTGCAATTCCGAGTCAGTGAAGCGAACCAATTTGAAATTCGGCCATTAGGCTGGCGTCTACATGGAGCCAACTACCAACTAGGAGAAGCAATATGGCCGTCGCAAAGCTGGCAGGTATTAACGGTGGCGACCAACTTAATACGGTTTCTACCTAGCGCGGAAACCGTAACAACCTGCTTGCCAGCCGTTGCTCGGACCCGATCAAACATTTCATTAGTCATCTGACCAGAAGCGTCCGAGCTTGGCTTAGCCAGCGACTGACCAGTCAATAAGGGAGGCTTAAGGTCATCCACCACGATAACACGTGTCAATTATCAACTCGGTGCAGTACTCTGCTGTCAGCCAAGAGGTGCCATGTGGTGTGAAATTCATATAGGCAATTTAATAGGGGTCGTCTACATGTCTTAATTCAGCTGGTCTCAAACGAGTTCCTGTTCTGGAAGTTTGCTGGATCACCCTGAAGAAAATGGGGCGAAAAACTCCATCCAATAGTTTTTGTACCCATCATCCTTCGCGATATGGCCATGTGCTGGGAATACACATCTTATAAATGAATAGCTGCAGCTAATGTCGGTAATACATGAAGCATGTCGTCGCTCTCTACGCTTTCATCAACTATTTCTCTCTCTCTCTCTCGCTACTTATATACGATATATAATATATGGCGCTTTTTCTCCCAATGCCTTTTTTCCTTCAGAGTCTGTAATTCATCGAAGAAACCAGGCATTGCTAATGCAATGACACTATATACATAGACTGGAGGCGGCCAGTAGGGACTGATATTGTTTAAGTGAAGGGTAATTCAAAAATAATGGCAACTCTGGATGGTATGTTTGGCTCATTTTTTCCCAAAACATTGAAAATTGCATCGTTATTCATCCATTCATCCATTTGTTCTAATGGGTATGGCAAATTCAATGTAATTGCAGTCGAGATGTAGATACCAGTCTCGATAAATGGGATAACTGAGAGGGTCCCATGAGATCCCATTTATCTAGGTTCGACTGTATTGTCTATTATATTGTTAATCGTACTGCAAAGGTCAAAAGTTGACAGTATATCGAAGCAATTATAAGTTTGGTTAGGGAAATTATAAATGCGCCCAAAGAATGGAGGTTCTCATGGGAAATAAATAATGATATTAATATTAAAACGAAGAAAGCCAATTTCATATGGGCGGACAGAATAAGGCAGTTATCGGAAGTAACCATGCTGTATTAAAATAAACTGACACGATAAAAAACCATTTGGAAATGTAATAACCATGACACGTATGCGGGTTACAGGTGGGTTTCCGTATGCCAGACGACTAAATAACTGAAATTACGTTTTGAATATGACGTAGCAATCATTACTAGTAGTAATGATAGGTTGCTTTTTACTGAATGAGGGTTTAACGGGGCGTCTTCAAATGTACTTATTTCCAAAACGTCACGTTACGTTCAATCAGCAAATAAAAACAGATTTTTAAGGGAGAAAAACAATGAAAACCATTCAAATTCGCGGAATTCTATTTTCTATTGATGACTTTATACCCTCATCAATTTGACAAGTTAATGTTGTTATAGCCACGACATGTTTATCACTGGTTTAACTTCGCATTACTTTGATTTTGATCAGGAATGATCATGTATTGACTACTGTAGCATAAAACTGTAATTACGATCATATATACATGTACATCAGATTATGCCCTGCTCCAAATGTGTAAACCTGTACTTGTCTATAGTATACAAAAAATGATACCTGCCCTAGCTTTCGATGTAATCCTTTTAATGCCCCGCCCCTCTTTATTTTCTCTGTATTGTGTTTTTAATCTAAAATAACCTAAACTAAAATCAAAAAATAAATTCGTTATTATATTGTACAAGTCTATGTCGGAGCAGACTTACAGTTTCGCTCAATGACATCATGGTGTCAGATTGTTCGATAAAAACAGGCACGTTTTGTAACGTAATTTGTCATTTTTATATGCCTCAAAAGTGGCTTCCTACTCTACTTCTTGAGGGCACAAAATATCACTTAAATATCCGAAAATTGATGTTACTTGATTCTCCAAAACCGAAATGCCATTCGGAGTACTATCTCCCAAACATAAATCTGGAATAAAATATGGGCATTGTTTGTTTGACAATGGGCAATTAAGCCATAGGAAATCCTGTTGAGCTCACGGTAGCAGAGGAGATGACACCTTTGAATAATCGCAGGTGTCATAATGAGTCCTTTTGCGGAGCAGGTAGGCCAAGGAATATAGGCGAAAGAGTTCCAATAAGAAAACTGACAATACATAGGACGAAATTAGACGGAGGAATGGCAGTGCATAACAGGAAGAAGAAGAAGAAGAGGCGAGAGATCATTGTCTCGCCAAGCACTCGTGTCATTTTAACATTCATTACATGCCACTTAAAAAGCAATTAATGGTTTATGTCGCGTTGTATGATGGCATTTATGGCTACTTTAATTAGCAATAATCCACTGCTTCTAATCCACTGGCTAAAAGAGCGCTAAAGAAATTCGTAAGCGAGCAATTTGCTACATACTAAACGCCCCCTTCCTCAAATGGACGACGAATTTCACGGCCCAGATAAATTATTTTCAAACTGACCATTATGGTGGTCAGCTACGCGCTCGTTTTAATTGAAAAACACCACTATAGCGACCACGACAACGGATACAAAATGCACGCTATCGTGTTAAAGCTAACCTAGACTGAATACATTGGATATCCAAGGTACCTTAGTAATTTATTCAATTTTTTAATTTTAAAAGTAAAATAATTTCCATTAGAACAAATCAGACATAAGATTCATTAATGTATTATTTTACAGGCAATATGATAGAAATATCTAACACCGGTTACAAACGCATAGTTAAAATATCCATGTCTGCCAATTGAAATCTTACATTTCTAAAATTTAGATTTTAAGCAAGGTGACACAACTTTAGTTTCTCATGGAGCAATTTCCGTTATGCAACCAGTAAATATTTAAAACAATTGCTGTGCTTTGAAATATACATGTACGCTGCTGCTGTCCCAACCCCAGAAAGTGGGTTTCTCCTAATGTCTTGTAGGCTGGCAGTGATTGCCTAATAGTTAGGGGCAGCAGCTAAATCAGAAATTACATTTTTAGATTAATTTAGGTAAGTTTAGGATAAACATACGACATCTTGTCTGCCGTACCTGCATAGATAGGCAGGGTTGAAATATGCATATTTCACGCACATTTAGAACAGGGTATTTTAAAATATAAAAACACTGCATTCTTTACCAGTAACGGGTAACTTCAAACTAACGAAAGCATATTGAAATTCAAGATCTTTACAATGTATGCACCATAATAATTCCATGCTATATACGGTCACTTGCTATATACTTGTACATGCGCACTCTTTTAAAAATCAAAAGTTTGAGCAAAAAAATTGCAGATTGCATGTGATGAACCAGCAGAGAATGCTCGCACCTGACATTTAGATGACTGCATATGAAAAGCAGTGCAATTAAAGGAGTCGTACAGCACATAGGACTGCCATCTGGTGGTTGGGTGATTGGCGTTAACGTCGTCATTACATGTACTGACAAGAGCACGTATACTTTACGATGTTACTCCGGGAGCTTTATACTCTTAATGAAATCAGAAAAAAATCATCGTTGCAACGGTTTTTAATTCAGTCAGTGCCTGTATAAGACAATATAATAGCCTGTTGCAAAGAAGAAGGAGATGAAGAAAAAAAAGTCAAACTGGCAACAAATAAAAGTGGAAACAATGGGGCCACTCGCTTCTCGTCCGTCTGGACAATTTCCAGCAAATCCCTCAATTTCTAAGGTCATTGATGTGCTTTAATGCACCTCTGCAGCCATTGCCTGAAATTGAGACGGTTGTGTAATTATCTGCTAAATGCCAATATCCTGTGTAATGTGCAACCGAGATCTGGCTTTGCTCTATTTCGTAGGCGTAGACGCCAAAATGGACGGACCTCCGATTTTGGCCACCCCTCGACATGGGCGGACCAAAACACGATTATGCCTTGAAAATATTTGGCACTTTACAGGTATTTACTCGGTTTTTGCCAAAGAGGTACCGATAGACTACGTGCTGTATGGCCAGTTAAGTAAATGAGATATGTATAGGATTCAGAAAAACAGATGCCCAGTTATTTCTCGGAAAATACACGCAAAAATAACGCAAAAAAAACGAATGAAATCCTATACTGGTCAATAATTGATATAAATGAATTATTTAACGTACATTGAAATTAAAACTACACTTGGGGTAATTTTTCTATCTCTGGTAGTTAGTCAACATATTACATCCGTGCTTCAGAAGTTACACAACTCAAACATTTTCAATATGGATTTTAACGTAGTAAGTATTACATCAAGCGAAGTGATCGCATTACGGAATTTTCAGAAAAACGAAATCCTGGAAGCTCAGTTTTCGCAGGATTGGCAGTTGAGTTAATACTTCTGCAACAATGGTGTGCAGTTTCAAAACGATTTAACGCAGAAATTTGCTTCTCCTGTAAATTGGAAATTTTCGTGTGGTGTCACTATTGAGCGAAGGTTGATATTAACATATCAACAAAGCTAACACAGACTTAAGCAAATGTTTCATTCAAAGCAAATACCTACGAGATATTAGTGAGTGTCATCAATATTTGACCAAATAACCTTTGAATAGCTGCTCATAAATCATTATTTAATTCGCTTCGTATTTTATAACAGTGTGCAATTCAATTCATATGTTAATTAGCAACGACATATCATTTGGTTGGGATTGGAAAATCCACACACTATTAGTTATTTTACGTTAAGTTACTTGATCGATGCATTGGTCAGTGAAGGTGACGTTGGAAGATACGGTGGTACTGTATAGTAAACCAAGAGTCCTAGGTGGACAATTTGCCAACTCTGATGAAAGAAGAAGCCTTAAAAAAAGACAGGCAGCTAGGCAAGCAGCCTGTGTGGGCTTATAACAGGGCGCACAAAGTCCCATCGCCATCATAAATTTGGCGAGAAACACGGAGAAAGTATTGGTAATTGCAGGAATGTTCTTTATGTTGGCATTAGCGAGGGGCAAAAAAGCCCCAACAACAAGGAGAAAGTTTGGCAGAGGAAGATCCAGGCAGAGACACGCTTTAATAAAAGGATTATTCGCATTGGAGCTCATTGCCAGCTCGCAGAATTACCTACCGGTATTTCATTAATTCAACCTGAGGTCTGTATAATTCATCAGCGGTGGCGCCGAAGTAAATCGAGAAACGGAAAACGAAACTAATTTGCAAATAATTATGGGGCTGTTGAATTTCCCAGCGAGCACTTTGGCGGCCCTCAATCTGCCCCACGGAGCGCATTAACCTCCTTCCGAACCAGATTCACAAAAATCTTATTTGGTTCCTGGCAATTCACTAGAACAATAATGCGGGGGTGAAAACGGGTCAAAGCAGGGTTAAATTAGGAGATAGGGTGGGAGATTTGTACACCATTGCTTTGGGGCTGTCCATGAAGGATGCCCAAGGATAGAGTCTGCCCAGTCAGTTATGGACAGCTCCTTAGTGTGCAGGATTACTGTTTGGAGATTTGCTCAAAATTGCAAATACAGCAAACGAGATAATGGCAGTGCAGCAACTTCGGTAGTGTCAACCGACTTGAGCCATTCCATCACGGCAATTCAAAATGGATCTTGCGAGCTAATTTTGTAACGTTACAGCAGTAGTTTGAATTTGAAAGTTGCAAACTATGATAAAAGTAATCTAAAATCAGCCACTTCAAGTAGTGGTGGGACAGATTTCAGTGAATTTATATCGAATTTCTTGTAGGTAGGTTTGGTGCACCGCTACACAGCAGTGAAGCTAACCAGTTACCATGAAAGGTTGTAATCGTTGAATTACATTGGACTACTAGTATATGCACTGAATTTCTACAAGCCCAGTGTTGATCACGATTCAGTTTGGGGCGAAGCATTGCACCAAACCTAACATGTTCAGCTACCAAAACGCACCATGGCCACCGCAAGATGGAGCCATCCCAATGCTATGTGGATGCATTCAAGACCGTCTAACTATTAACACTACCAGAATTAGAAAAAAATAATTAAACCAGCAAAACCAGCGTCGCCAGAAAATGACACGTGATGGAAAACCGCTGTATAGGTGTTTTTTTATTTCTTGCAATGACCGACCAGCCAACCCGTGACCAAATAAGCTTTGCGCAATTTCGGTCAGTTTGGACAAATAAAATCCCTCGCAGCCCATTTATTGCGCTGGCTGGCCTGGTCAGCAATGGCTATTTTCCTCCATTCTTCACTCTGGCAATTTCCATTGCCTCGATGGCAAAGAAAGCGAGTTAGTCTCGTCTTAAGTTTGTCGTCCACCTTCCATTAACTTCTCTCACTAAATTCGCCCGAATGTCGTCTGCCAACGGCCATAATCACCAATTTCTCGAGACATAGCCTTGTCCTCTATAGCCGAAGGAAGTAGTTGTAAGCAGAGGCCATTATTCTTACTTTCCACTCAAATGTACGGAGTCTCTTGCAATGGCTGCTTCTATGGCCGTCCATCCCTCGCACTCGGCTGCGACATATGGAAGGAAGTGGTCGGAAAAACTTTGGCCAAAGACTTAGGCTTCCCTTAATCAAATCTTATCTCTTCTAAAACCACCAATGTGCGGTTTGCTCGGTAATTACGAATCTAAATATCCATTACGAGAGTAGCGCCGTACAGACGGAATTAAAAGCATGTTCGAGTAAGGCAGAAAACAAATTCGGACACGAGATGGTCAGTTTATAGCAACTGCACTTATTTTGGTCAATGTGGACAAATTCGTGGCGAACATGAGGGATGGGCACAAAATTAGACACTTAGAAAAAAAAATTTGAAAAATTGAAATTTCAAAAAATATGGAGTTGTGTATTAATGCCGAATGCACATAGTTCCAGTACAGCCCCTACACCAAAAGCAACCTATGTGATATACTAAGTAAATGAATTTTAAATATTTCTAATAAATCATGAGGCAATCCTGTATTGAAAATAATCGTTTGCACAAACAACACGTCACGAACATGCCCAAGATTCACTGTCCCAAGACTATCCGTTCAGCGTTTTGCGTTGCGTTTGTTTTTGAAAAACTCTGTATAGGTTTATTCGATATGGCACGAAATATCACTTTTCCAAAGATCACTGAACTCGGGATTAGTTCGAATTCAGTACATATGTGCAATCTGCTTCTCATATCCGCATGCATAAAGGTTTTAGAATAGAATGTAAAAGTAAAATCAATTAATGATCAAAGCACAAATAAGATATGAAATACAGTACCACCATAGGGAATACCTTATATTTATTCCTGTTTTTCAGTAATTTGAAACGAAAATATACGCTTAAAAACAAAAACGTTGAAATGTTTTCGGACCACTTTTTGGAACAATTGGCCAATCATCAATTATTCAGCAGATTTTTTATGCGCTATTATGGAGGCGAAACCCCTCTAATCAATACGTGTCCAGACAGCACAATTGGGCACGGATATGTTTTATAACAAAAAGTCACTTAACTATGTGCCCAAAGTTGCTAAGCGACAAGTGTTGCTAATGTGAAAATGCGAGTCAGGTGGCGAAACAATGACCAAAAATTGCCATATGAACTTCATTTTCCATTTCCCTGCAGAAATGGTAAAACGTCACTAGAATCGAAACCAGCGTTATTTACGTATTAGTGAATCTAAATATCAAATATGCCAATTTGCAAAATTCATCTGATGACCAACTTTCCCTTCACATGAAAATAAGTAGGAATGTTTGTTAGTTGTATGAATTTGTGGACCATCCCTTTTTCTGTAACTTGACGTTTTATCCAAAACTTTCAGTGCATACCTACCATACCAGACTGTACAGTACTCCAAAGGAAATAGCGAAATAGCGTTTCGGATTTAGAGCACATTATTATCATTGTCAAAATAAGAACGTCACGAAAAATTGGCAATGTATAGTTCCTTTTATTTCTATTGCTCTGATCTTATTGTACTAATTATCTTTCCTCGTTCGTTCTTGTTTGCTAAAGTCTTCAGAACAGCGGAGTTCATGACACTCTTGAAGTGGTGTATACCAGCGTAGTTTTAAGTCAAGGCTGTAAAAGCCAAAAGCTTTCAACCGATGCATTCTCACGCTTAGATTAGCATAAAATGTATATTTTTTCAATCCATTAGTTTACACACATGCTCACAAAATAAAAAGCAGCTCGCACATGAGAGGAGCTGCAGTTTAAGTTTTACTTAAATGCAATTTACGATGTGACCAATTGGGCAGAACTCATCGGCTATAATTCGAGCAAATAGCAGTGGCTGTTACAAATTAGCCAAAAGAAAGGCATCAATTCCTTAGACGTGAATGGCCAAGAGATAGAGATAGAGAGAAATGTTGATATCCAGAAGTGTTTTTCATCATAGTCCTCACCATTCCCTGACCCAGTCCTCGGCTCCCTGTCAAAGGAGTGGATCCTCCCTTAGGCAATTACCCAGGTTATTGGATTCCATCAGAGCACAATCAATCAGGTAGCAGTCCGTGGCAGCCCTGCGAACAGCCATCAAGCGCACGCCGAGCCATTTGTTAGGAGTTTCTTGGAGCCAGACTGTGTGTGCCATTGCCAAACGCATCAACCCAATGATCTATAACGGTCAGCTCCGAAAAATGCACCAAAATCAAACACTCCTCCTTTGCAGTCCTCCAGTGTATTGAAAAGAGGCCAAAACTGAAGAACAGTCGACCACATCAGGAACCAGAAGCTGTTACAGTGTAGCTGGTGCTTGCAGTCGCTGCAGTCATTGGGGCAGTGCTGTCGAAAGCAAATTCAGAACAGCGCCATCTACGGACAACTACCAAATAGCATCGTTTGTAACCCTCGTTGGCAAGCTTAATTCATTCTACTGAATTGAATTCAACTCTGTACCCTGTCAACATAGAAATGCCAAGTGGTAGGGTGTGAAATCTATACATATTTTCCAATTTACCATAAAGTTCTCTGACCGGTTACAAAAAGCGTTAGGTGGATAAACATATCATCCCTCGCAAAACATAGGAGCATAATCAAAGCTATTTCATAATCACATCCTGAATCGAGGCACTTCTTACATTGTCATACTAAATTTTGTAGCATACCCTTGTCAAGAGGTTCAGAATGGGAAACGTGTCCAGAATCGCCGACAGAAACGTTACAAAAAATCACATTACATGTAATGGTCGGTTATGCGTGTACTGGTCATTGCAACGTACACCATCAACATATCTGAGTTTAACAATGCGCCTATGGTGACGCTGGTAGGTGGCGCCACGTGTCTTCCTCAGCAAATCCATACCTCTTACCAGAGCGAGACTATATCAACTTTCCATCAATCGGCAAGTTTTTTTCCAGCAAAACTGCTAGCGGAATGGTCTGGCCTGTGACTGCCCCATTACCACAATCCATAAAAAGCGTTTTCTTCTGGTGACTAGCCCATTACAGTCGCAGAATTAATGGCAGCGGAGCAGTTAGTTCATTACTCTCGGTTGTTATCAGACGTTGTCAAGTGCAGGGTCCACCCTCCCTCGGACTGGTCACAAAAGAAAATTGACCATTCGCTGTCAATCAGGCCGTGCTTTAGGAGGGCCTAGCTCAGAGTCTTACAAGAGAAAACTTGGAAACCTTGTCATCTTCCGTCGTGTCCTGCATAGCACGATGCCACTAAGAGAGAGTGCAATGTGCCATTTGTTTTCTCTGTCTCTCTCCATGCAACTTCTGCTAATGGATCTTATTAACCGAGAAAGACAGAAAACCATCATTGGTACACAGGACGAAGATGTTTTCTTGCTTAGCTTCCGTTACAATTCAAATAGGAAACGCTGGGTTTGTCGATGGAAGCCCACATATGCAGCCACCACCGCCATATATAGCCAAACTCATTTGGGAGAATGGTTGGAAGGACATGGGGGTAAGAGAAAACCAGACTCAGTGGTGAACGAATACACCGTGGCAGAGAAAACTTTGATGCACATATCTGAATTCATCAAGATTATGGCGTTATTTTGGATGCCCATTCCCAAACATCTTGTCCCAAGTTTACCAATTCGACAACATTAGTGGAAATTGATTTCCAATCGGAGTATCCTACAACTTTTTTAAAATGAATTTCCCTGACTTTTCAGAATTTTCATTGACGAAGAATAACTAAACACTTCATTATTACACTTCATATCACCATGCAAATGGTATTACGCCTAGGAAAGTCGAAAAAGCAAAGTTAAAATGTTAAAAGAATTGAAAAGCAAATGGCATTTAAATTATCCAAAACTAGAGCTGAAAAAAAACTTATTTTGAGCAGAAGGGAATGCCAAGATTGACAGTAACCATGTTAAGCACAACCATAAGTAGATTTATCCAACCCAGTGTTTCAAAGATGATAAATAAAATTAGGGGGATTCCCTCTTAATGAATTGGGAGAATGATGAGTACATGTAGTTTGAAATTAAAAATCTTGCACACAAGGAAAATTCCATGACATGACCCAATAAGAGAAATTGCCTGACTTTCCAGGTTATTACAGGTTGTGGGAAATCAGCAATATGCCATAATGTTTGAAAAAAACACAGAGCATGCATCCATGAATTACTCGCCTCAATTGGATGCCCATAATTCCAAACATACGAGCTCATACTTGCCTTTATTGGAAAACTTTTGTGTGCCGTGTAATGTGCGCGTTTTTCATATCAATTTTATTTCGGGCCATTAAGGGGCTAAGTTTGAACTATGATTACACAGTCTAGCCAGATAATTAGGTCTCGAGGGAGGCAATTTGAGACTGATAATTTGCATTTCTGTCCACACATACTTCAGTTGCAACAGCGCAATTTTTAATTCATTAACAGTCGAGATAAATCCAGAATCGTTTTTAGTAGTTTTTTTGCAACAAAAAAATGTTGCGTGCTATTTTAGCATTTTACCATCATTATGAGCTTTACACGCATAATAATCCCATTTACGTACTGAAGGTTTGAAGAAAACACCATTTTTTACACACATGATAAGTCATGAGACTTAACTAGATCTAATTAAATGAGTAACATAATGCTAATACAATACACATGAGTATTTGGAAAACAAGATGGTATGAATGTGCACGTGAAATAATCTTAATATTTTAAAAGACAAAAAAATCTTAAATGTACAGTACATTAAATTTCAAATCAATACTAGGTATTTATCGTTTCGAAAATGTATTGCAAGTATGGGAATTACTCGGATGCTGATAT
This sequence comes from Cylindroiulus punctatus, assembly GCA_034695085.1. Taxonomy (NCBI): domain Eukaryota; kingdom Metazoa; phylum Arthropoda; class Diplopoda; order Julida; family Julidae; genus Cylindroiulus; species Cylindroiulus punctatus. The sequence goes on from JAQFYZ010000321.1 coordinate 45,818, forward strand.
GTGCTTTACTTTTGGAAAAAGAAAGTTTAACAGAAACAAGTTGTGGGTGTGATCCAATATACAGTACGTGTATGAGTAAGCAAACTTCTCCTAACAGCTCGTAGCCTGGCAGTGATTGCATAACGGGTAACAAGAAAATCAGCAATTACATTGAAATGTTAGTTTCAGCAAAGTTTGTTTAAAACCCCAAAGAAATCACAAAGAAAAAAATAAATAAAAAGGAGAAATTCCGATAGGACAGGTGTGTCAGCGTTGAAACAAATATTTTGCTAACCATTGGAACAGGGTATAGATACATGTACCCAAGTAAGTTTTATAAATCACATTCAACAGTCCCTAATTCCACATGTCTAAATCGACAGATAATGAGAAAACCGGCTACTTTTTTACATCAAATTTTAATCACTTTAATTTATAAAGATACATGTACTTTGGAAGATGTATTTGAAGTGATGTTGTGGAAAACCTTTTAAGAAACCACGTGCCGTATAGACTGGATAGTCGTTGCCATGGCGATACCCACCATGCTTCGACATTAAGGTTATTTTTCTCGATTTCACCGTAGTTTTGATTCAGTCGCATTGTTATTCAGGAAATCGTGGCGGAAATACAGGGGCTATGCGCGAGGAAATCACTTTTTTTAACAAAAAATCAATGCTTTTTCACTTTTGCATTTCTGTCATTTAGGTTTTCATTCTAGGCGTACATACATTATTCTGCACACGAGTTAACGTGACCGTATGCAGGAACGCCACAGGCCCTCGGCGCTGATTATTAAATTTTAATTACTATATAAAGCATCTCCTCATTTATCTTGCATACATTAAGGCGATAAGCGATTTATTATCAGCGACGAGATTTTAACAAGCAACAGTTAGCCCAAATTAAAAACCCAATTTACATGCACGCCAGCCTTCGTATCAATATTTGCTAACATACCTGTTACTTTAGGGAATTTAGGGAAAACAGGACAAAAACTCGTTAAATTTTACACGGTATTATTCGGCACGAAAATAGGCCCTACCGTTTTCATGCCAGGGTGCATTGACTCGGCAAAAAGGGTCACTAATAATAGCCTACACAGGCCCCATAATGCATATTAATGCTGAGTAAACGCAGCATTCGAGTGTTTTGATGGAAATCCAGGAATTGCAAGAAGATTTTGTACAGCTAGTCATTTGCCATTATGGCTGTTTGCAGATTGCACGCACAGCGAAACAACTCAAAATAAATTTAAAGATGAACGTCGCAAAAATCGACCATCCTCATAAAAAAGTGTGCAGTATTTCCGTAATGAGTGTAGGACTTCATTCCCCGCCTAATGTAGATGTACCTATGGAGGGATGTAAATCATCATATTCGGATATGAAATTTCGTCCGAAGCCAGTCTCATCCCAATGCAGAGTCTGTTTCTATTCGAACACCAGTTGTTCTTCCAACAATAAATTTCACGAAACAACACGAAGCCCCATTTTATGCAGCATAAAAATAATTATTCGGCTGAAGGATGGAGGCTCCCAACATCTGTAGCATCCTTCGGCATCTAACCGCAACAGGGCCGCAGACATAAAAATGGTTTATAATATTAAAACAACATGTAAGCTGCCATAAGCTTTCGCTAAGCTCGCCATTTCGTTTTTATCGTCTTTTGAACTATAAGAAGTTTTATTTGTTACGTGCCGTTCATTTCTACTCTCTAATTACATTACAAAGAAAATGATGCTCGTTAATTATTTTCTGCGTTACGTACTAGTTTTTCCAGACATAAACCTTTCATCGCGGCTGATATTAAGAAAAAAAAACGTTATTAATTTTTTTCTACTGTATGACCCGAAAGAGCAGGATTGCAAAGGCGGGCCAACATGCACTGTATTATGGGCCCTGAAATTAACCTACTTTCATTTCAATTCTCACTCTATAATTATGAGACATGCAGCATGGCGAATGTTGGCTGTCTATTTTCAGCTTTTTAAGCCTCATCATTAATCCACATTGTTCTCACAAAATGGCGCACTCTTCCGGTATGGGTAACCATTCGTTTAAGCTATATTTACCATTCATAGTGGACGAGCCAAATTGTTCAAATTACAGACTTTATTGCAGCTAGGGCAGCTGGACGAGACGTCACATTACATCATTTGGATAACGCCATGGCAACGACCAAATCGACTCTCCTATTTCTTTATCTGAGTGGAAATTATGTGATTCTTGGGAACATTTTAATGACAACATTTTATTCAATTGACGTGTAAATTTGGAAACATCGTCTAATGTAAGGAGAGAAAAATAAATGTTGTTATAAAATACTCAGCTGCATGCATAAATTATATAAAAGTAATAAATCGAAGTTAGGCTGATAACAATGGTATATCCAATGGTTAACCAAATTAATCTTTTACTATGTTACCTAACCTAACTAGCTTCAACCAACCTAACATTGTACATGTAATTTGATTTAACTGTTCCTAACATCCAGGCAATCACTGCCAACCTATGAGCTATAAGGAGAAACACACTTCGTCATACAGAGCCAGAGCTGTAGAATGGACATTACCAAAGTAACCACAGAATTTGTTACAGAAATATTTATAAAGACAACAATAGCAATAATGGGAAGACATATCAGAAAGTATCAGACAAGATCACAGCATGAAAACAAGAAAACTAGAAAATTGCTGATTCTACGAGAATGTGATATAAGTATGCTTTTTCTTTACGACCTAATGCATCTCACAGATACTCAAATGCTAACATGGACATCTTTCTGCAGATTCCTGAAGACATTGTCAGTAGGGTAATGTGACATGAGCAATTGGCCAATGCGATAATATGACATCTCTCTTTTCAACAGAAAAATTTGCAAAATTTTATTGAAGCGACCAGCCGAACAATGCTTACAGGAGGAATTGGCCATATCGACTATTATTTTTGCAGAAAGATCCATCCAAAACGACGCAAACTTTGCCAAACTAGTTCGTGTCTGCACTGCAAATTGAAACATCTAATTCATGGAATTAGATGTATTTTAAAACAAGATGGCCATCTACATTTCAGATAAAT